>JAJIZL010051814.1:13597-44592 GCA_023969395.1 Amblyomma maculatum
TAAATAAATAAAACATGGCAGAAGCTTGCCGAGGCCCCCAAAGTCAACCAATTGGAACGCTTACAACTGACTGAAACAGGACGTGCTACCCTCTAGAAACTGGGATGCAGAGAAGACGCAGTGCAAAAATGCACCAAGCAGAGCATCCCTGATGAGATCAGCTCATATATCATTGTAGCCCCCATTCCGCGAAATATGCATGCTATACATACAACAAAGACAGGCGTCATGGAAGAGTGCGGGCGCTTAGCAAAGCGCACGCAACAAACCAGTAAACCAGATACACTGACATAGCAAGACACCCGGGAATGCAAGCTTATTTCATTAACGTCATGGGCTCCACCTTTACAGAAAAGGTCTCCTACTATTCAAATGACTTGCGCCTCGGCAGGAATGGGAGGACGATTTTACTTCAAAAGGTATGTGTATGCGGGCGCATGCCTTGGCGCAGCGTCGGCGGTGTAACGAACAGACGAAGTAACCTTATAAATTGCAGCAAGGCCGCGTCGCATCAGTGGTCAGTTCGCGTTGCAGTAGTCTCATCAAATGCTTCTGCTCGGTCAATCCGCTGTTCGACAAGCGATAGACGTCCGAGGGAGCGGAACGAGCTAGTCTTCAGTACGGCCACAGGGTGACGCTACAGAAGAAACAGCGCCCGTTGAACATTGTGGTGCATATTTGCTTCTGCCTGTCTCGAGTATTGTCTTTTGCTGTTAGACGCGTTTGTATTACAGCCTCTTCAGCTTGCATGGTCTGCGCTGCGTTTTGTGAACCTTGCGCATTTTTTTGAATTATTAGTACGAATTTTCTTTTTATCGTCTCTCACTGGATAAAGTTTGTTTTGTTTGTTAATTAACTCCCAGTATGACCCATTATCTGACTTGCAACCTACGAAAACTAGACACGAATGGTCACCCCTTTATTGTCACTACCAGTAGCTGGGTTCCGGCTGAGCTTGTCACTCAATTCGAGGGTATCTCTTTTGAGACCGAAACAGCTACCCCCCTCCCCTCCCCCACTGTAAATGTGTTTGGGAGTGTGCGCACCAACGAGTGGCGCATCATTAATACATGGTATGTCTTATTAACGGGTAGGAGCCATAAAATCCTCACTTCCACTTGAGTTGTTGAATCACTTTACTGAGGCAAACATCAAAAAAGAAAGGCGAAATTGAAGCCGACGAACCATAGGGGACAACGGAAAGCCCAATGTAGTGCACATGCTCGCCCAATATCCATATACTTGTCACACAAACCACTTCGTGCATATTCACCAGCACTTACACGACACCGTTTTCACCCATTGACGAAAATTGTGGACGAGCGGCGGGACTGCAGTTTCACAAAAGCACTCCGCTGCCATCAGTCGCAAGTACCAACAGGATATGCCCATCCATATCGTCCCGCCCAACCACCATGGGTGATGGATAAACATTTGGTGCACCTTCGTGTTACTGGGATACAGAAGAAATCAATGGTGCCACTTAGTGGGCTCAAATAACTTACTCTGGCGCACATTTGGTCAGAATATCCTAATTATATTCACGTATACACTGACGGATCTGGGTGAGCACAGGAATTCGCTGCAGCTGCGGTCACACCCGCCCAGAAAACGACTTTAAATTTCCTTTTGGGAGATACTATTACGTCAACCTCTGGTGAACTTGTAGCCCTTCGGGAATCTATTCGCTACATATGTGGGGAACCAGCTCAAAAATGGCGTGTATTCACGGACTCACACAGCCTACCAGTCTCTGGCACTAAACATTATTGAGCTCCTTATACCTGCCCGACTGTAAGGTCATATGATAATGTTTCAATGGATCCCTGCCCACTGCGGGCTCCATGGAAATGAACAGGCAGATGTTGAAGCAAAACGTTCCCTCAGCAATGGCCTCCAAACAGCTGTACCTTTTTCAAGAGCGGATACGACGTGTGTTGTAATGAACTGTATGAAGAAGGCTACGGCAGCATATTGGCCCCAGCCAGTAGCCCGACATGTTCGTTTAAAAAGGCTCCATCGAACATTGACATTTTACGTTCCGTGTGAAATTCCGCGCCATCATGCATGCTTGTTACATAACCTACGTTTAAACGTGGCTTTTGCACGTGAAAGAAATGTGCTAGCCGTTTCCTTGAAGCGTTTCTACAAGAGGCCTCTGTCGGAAGAACTGCTGCTGGGCTCTTGGCAGGACAAGGGGAAGGGTGTCCAGGCTGTGCGGGCTCTTTGCCGTCTTTTGTGCGCCACCGGACTCGATTCGCATTTGTAAAGCAAACTGCCGTGCCTGCATAATATTTCATATGCCTTCTCCTACATCCTAACTCATCATGACCCTCTTTCTTCTCCCCTTTCTCTTCCTCAGAGCAGAGTAGCAGGCCAGATTTTAATCATCCCGGCTAACCTCTCTGCCTTTCCTTTCAATAAACCTGCCTGCCTCGTGAAATAAGTCATGTATAAAAGTCATGAAAAAAGGTGGTGAAATAAGTCATATCTCACAAGAACCAGCACACTAAACCATACTGGCACCCCCAACGACATCATCAACAATACGCAAAACGTTGAGTACCGAATCCGCGTTTTTAATGCGCGCCACGACCCGTTTCGTCGAGAATGTCACACGCGCTTCTTTCAGGGCAATGACAGCGCCATTGGTCTACAGGAAGTCTAGGGCAAGAATCAGGTCCTTCGAACGCTTGGGAAATGCCACGAATTCTCTGACATACACAAAGCCACGGATGCTGACCTGCGCTGTGCAATTGCCAGCAGGGGCAATTATCTGGCTACCCGCCGTGCGAATTTTCGAGCTGGATCCAGTCCAACAAAACTTTCTTCAATTCTCGGACGAGGCCATGACTCATTACAAAATAATCGACATCAGTGACGAGTAACGTGGTAACACCCACTCCATCAATAGTTACGTAGAAATCGGAGGCAGCACGTCGGATTCTGTCGCTACCTTTCCCAAGCGAAATGCCGCCGTATCGGTCGGAGGTAGCACGTCGATGCTGTCGCTACCTAACACCAGCGAAATCTCGTCGAATCGGCTTGACAATGACGAAGGATCTTCGCATTTCCCGACATCAGCGACACTGCCTCCGAAGGCCGCCACCTAAGAGAGAGAGCACCATTTACTTCGTTGTTTTCTATTAATCGCAATGTGTCAATATCACCATGACAACTTTTTAACGCAACCCCTGATTATTTCCGACACGCGGTGCCGACAGCTCCTACCCTACGATGCCGACAGCGTTTGAGCCGAAC
This sequence comes from Amblyomma maculatum, assembly GCA_023969395.1. Lineage (NCBI taxonomy): Eukaryota > Metazoa > Arthropoda > Arachnida > Ixodida > Ixodidae > Amblyomma > Amblyomma maculatum. Next base: position 16,859 of record JAJIZL010051814.1, read on the forward strand.
AAGCTCTAAAAGCTTAAAAAATTCTGTCTCCACCGGTAACAAGCAGAATCCTGTAATCGAGCCCCTATCTCCTCATTAAGAAACGACGAGAACATCCTCGAGGTGATCAGACGCAAAATAGAGACGAAAACCCTCGACCTCCCGATAACCACGTCGAACCCGAGACTCCAAGGTCTGGGTATGACGAACTCCGAGAACTTAATACACGCGATTAGCGCAGACCTCGTGGGGGCGCAGCCTATTAACCCGTCTACACAGACATCACACGACTCTAACCCAAAAGAGAGTAAGGATTACGCAGGGGTGGCGATACGTTCTCCACGTTAAACCGCTCACAAATAAATGTCCAGGAATGACCCGACGGTGCACGTAAGGCCAGGGCAGAGGCCTTAGCTCACTGTTACGGAAGGAAACCCGGGGTGTACTTCATTGATGCGTCTGTGATCCACGAGTCCAAAACGAAGTAGCACAAAGTGGGCTATCACGTGGGGGCCCGCGTTGGGTCCGTGGGGGAAGCCCATACGGGCCCCATGCGGGATTTGCAACACGTACCCAGAGGGGCCCTGTGTTGGCTGCCCAATTCTTCTGCGATTGGTCCCAATCTGTATTCGTGGGGCAGCCCAAATAGGGCTGCCCGCATTCAGCCCAGGTAGAGGAATGTGGGCAGTACACCAGAATCATTAACGGGTCCCATGCTTGTGCAGGCAGTGCCGTCCCATTGATCAAGGTTTAAATTTTTCAGTCGATTAACCCCTCCAATACCTGAATTGTACAGGCACGAGATTTGCGGAGGCCAGTTCGTTTCGGGCTGACCCATGTGCTGCCCTCACGGGTTGAATCTGGCATTTTCGGGGCTGCCCAAGTTCCAATAATTATCAAGTGAGAAACATTAAGCACTATTGTTTTGCTTGTATGCGACACTCAGTAACATGAGAGAAATTTATTCCCAAAACTACAATAATGTGGGCTGGCCCACATCACCCCCAACATGTTGGTCTGAATATTTATTTCGGTGGCGTGCGTAGAATAGTAATGTTGTTGTTGTGGCTGTAGGAAGAAGAAAAACAAAATGAACGGGCCTGTTACTGGCACTGTAGCTGAGCCACCTCCGCTGCCTCGTGCAGACAGAAGAGAAAATAAAGAAGAAAGAAAAGGAAGAGGGAGAGAAAGACGCGCGCCGCAACTACAGCCGTCGTCCACCACCGAAGCGGTGGCGGGTGCAATGACGACCTACAACAGATAAAAAGTCAGTGGCAGGCTAGCCCCCCGCCGCAAGCGGCGGTGACCTGCCTGTCCCAGTTGGAAGTCGTTCAGTACATACTCGTAAAGCGGAACCGTTACTGTGGCATATTTTCTGTCGATACTGCATTATTACCGCAGTTTTTAGAATAAAAATAGATAGTCTTTTTCATGGCATTGATATGCTTAAAACTGTTATGTGAAACCTCCAGGAAGGGCAATTAGTGGCCGGTATAACATGATTGACATAAACAAAATGCTGCCTTAAACATAGGGCGGAGACGTTTCAGAGCGGTAAGCACGCCTACTGCGGCCTTTCATGTGCCGCCCCAATTGGGCTGATCTTATTTTTACCGCATGGACTACGAGTATATGTTGCATTTTTCCACAAGTACCCCAAGAAAAACCCATGTGGGCAGCTTGGAGGTGTGCTCGCTTTTCAGCCCGGCCGCAAACCATGCGGGACCTACTCGGGTTTTGCGTGGGCAGCCCCAATCAGACTAGCCCGTCTTCTATTTGCTTTTGGCCCACATTTGCATCGCATCTGCCCTAAATTGCCCCGCAAGAGACCGGTGCGGGCAGAAGCGGGAAGGAGGACTTGTCTGCCCCACTAACGGCCATGCAGAAATTATCGAGGTTTTTGGAGGGCAGCCCTATTTGGGGCAGCCCAGGAATTGTCTGCATGAATTCCACATTTCCGTCTGACCTTCCCTCAAGTAACCCTCAAAGGTCCCATGTAGGCAATGTGCGGGCATACCCGTATTTAGCCCCGCCGCTGCCCATTCGGGACCTATTCGGCTTTTGAGTGGGCAGCCCCAATTAGATTAGCCCAGGCTTTTCCTACACAAAGCCTAAATTTTCTTTACATCGACCCTAAAATTCTCTCAGCGGGACCCTTGAGGGCCAGATGCGGGAATATGTACTTAGTTAGCCCTTTCCACGCCTATATGATGCCCAGGTGGAAAAAGCAGGGGCAAGCCCAATTTGCGCTTGCCCGTTTAATCCCTAGAGGGGGCCCTCATGGGTGTTATTGTGGTTGTCCAAGCCCAACTTGCCCGTACGGGCCCCAGGTGGGCCACGTAATGTGTGCTACCTGGGCGGGCTCACCTTCAAAGCCCGAAACGTAACACGCGCAGAGGAGGCCGTCATCGTGTTAGCGGCAACACACTCCGATTTCATGACAATCATAACAGACTCGCGAGGGGCGTGTCGAAACGTTGAACAGGGCTGGGGCCCATACCTGGCCTACCGGCTACTGCAAAACAGCTCGTACCTGGCCTATTGGCTGCTGAAAAACAGCTCGTACGCAAGAAGTCCATCTCGTTGTGTAATAGTCAGGGCTGCGGCCCACTCGGGGCTAGGAGGAAACGAGGCCGTAGACGCAGCAGCTCGTGCGCTCTCTGACGAGGCAACCTCGTCCCCCTTTTCCTCAGAAAAAGAAGCGGAGGCCAAACTGTCCTACACTTTCACGCAAATAACTATATGAAGACAGGCTATGCTTCTCTTGCAGACCTTGCACGTATTGTTACATATTTCGAGTAAATCATGTTACTGCATTGCGTTCGAGTATGTGTTTGCAATTACCTCCAGGCATCTGCATGAGCTCTACAGATCGCTGTTAGGCGAAGTGAAGGTTCGACGGGCCAGGTAAACAGCTTTGTTTAAATCATTGAAGCTCGTGCGCCTGTCTCTTCACCCTTCTTCACCATAGCTGTCTTTGGCACGGTTTGCGAGACCTCAAGCGACGGAGTGAGTGACCTCGTTTAGGTTGTCGAGATGCGGATATGTTCCCCAGTAGGCGGGAACCAAACTAGCTCGACCTTGTTGTCCGATGGGCGGTTCTCGATTATTCTACAGGCTTCGAATATTCTCCCTTGGCGTAATTACGGTCGTGAGTGAGTCGCTGACAATGGCCTTGCAATTGTGATCAGATATGGCAAGGGCGATGGCTGATTCTTCGGCCACTTCGGCGTGCCGAGACTTTATGCTGGAGTGGATAAGCGTTCTGGCAGTGTCAACGACCGCAAGGGCGTATTGTCGATCGCTGTGATACTCTGCAGCGTCAATGAAGCGCATATTCCACCCGCCAATGCGCGCCCAGGTACGGAGGGCGCTGCTAGGCTAGCGGGCGTAGCGAGCTGACGCATGGAACATCGGCTTCGGCGATTTTCGACTGTATCGGTGTAACAACGCGTCGAATCCCAAAACGATTGGACCTTTAAGGGTTATCAAGTCATCCGGAACGCAGGGAGGCCACTCTCAACCCTGTGGGCAGAGTTTTCGAATTTGTGGAGCACTTTTGCTCCCATCCATTGTGGAGCCATAGCTCAGCCTATAGTCATGTACACCGGCATTCCACGGCGAGAAGGCCGCTCCCGGCGAAAATGGCAAACGCCAACCAGCAACGCGGCTACAACCCGGAAGGCATGACATGGATAACCTTGCCACAGACCAGCCGAGAGCAAGCCTGCAGTGAAAATGTGATCCGGGCTTTTGAAAAACGAGCCCAGAAACTCTAAGCCAGCGCGCACAGGAAGGCCACGTCAGCACACGGAGGCCGCCACACGCAACCCAACTCGGAACCCGGTGAGCGCGCAACCGGAGGCCCAAGGCAAGTCAGAGCTGCATGGAAGCCCAAGTTTCTGTGTAGATTCAGACCAGACGACGTGGTTCTAATCATCAAACCACTAACGGCGACAAACTTGAACTTGCAACCCGGCGAGTTGGGCCTAGCCCTACGACAGCGCGTCGGGGAGGCCGAAGCGGATAATTTTTACTTCACAGTGTCTCCGGACCAAAACCTGATCATCGTGGGCACGTCGAGCATCCACGTGGCAGACAGACTGGTCGGCGACTTTGGAATCCGAATGCAAGGGCAAGACCTCTGCCTGCGTGGACACGTAAAGAAAAGTGAAGACAACATGGTACACGGAGTCATCACAGTGGCCAATCCGGAGACCACCGAATCCCAGCGAGGGAAGGTGAGAAGTTTTCATGGAAAGAGCAAAATCCTGAACATCCGAAAGTTCGGCACTTCGAACAAAGCAAGGGTCAGCTTCGAAAGGAAGTACAAGCCCAGAGCTGTGCTGTACAACGCGCAAGTTATACCGGTAGCCACTTACCGTCACACCATACCAGCGTGTAACCTGTGTGGCACGGTGGGACATAGGGTAGACACCTGCCCGACACCAAGGCAAGAAAACTACGGACTCTGCGGAACGCAAGCTCCGTTTGTGGAGGGGGTGCGGACCCCTCACGAGTGCAATCCGAAATGTGCAGTATGTGGTGGCGAACACGCCACGAACTCTAAAGACTGCACTGTGAAATTCCGAAGGAACGAGGAGCAACAATCCAGCAACAAGAACAAGAAAAAAAAAACAAGAAAAAGAAAAGAGGGAGCGGGATTCTGCCGTCCCCTTCGATTAACATGGAGCCAAATTCTAACCAAACCAATCAAGAGGGGAACTGGGCCAGCATGGTCAAGAACGGGAAGCAGCAGGTGAGAGGGGTCACCCCTCCTCCTCCCAATAATACCTCTCCACCCACACTCAACTTGGTAGACTTTAGGACTTTCTCTCGAGACGCCGAGCTGTGCGGACGTGCGCGGCATGGGCTCTGGCCTCGCGACCACTTTTTGTCAAATTTCTGTGACTTTGGCCCTGTGAACAGTGTTGAAGATTCGGAAGGGTGTTCCATGCCAACCGATACCGGATTTCGCCTGGTACGACCACCGACAATCCATTTTTCGAAACTTTAAGGGCCAGCACTTGGTGAACCGCGTTTAGCCTAACGTTAGGCCAAACACCGGTGTCGAGCCGCCTGGACTCGCGCTCGCTTTCGCGAGTCACCGAGGATACTCGCATCATGGTCTACACTGTAGAGGGTTAAGACATTACTCCGGAACAGCTTGCCGAAGGAGGATGGCAGACTGTACTAAACCTGCAATAACGCTACCGGCGCCGCGGCCCGAAGGAAGACGGACAAGCGAGCCAAGACCTGACGGACGCGCGCGTTCCTCATAACCAAGACAATTCTAAGCCCTCTCCTCTCGACGATCGGAAGAAAGCACCTGCCCGACGTAAAAAGGCGCCGCTCCCACGGCTACCAGCAGACGACTATAAAGTAGTCGTTAGGCCTAGAGGCATGGACTTGTGCACCGTCGCGCCACGCAACCTTCTCAGAGCTACCTGCATAGCGGTTAACCTACCGCTTCAAGAGGTACTGGAACAAGACAGCCTTCGTGTTAACGCAGTTAACACGTTCACCATATAAGCAGGCCGCATAAGCTCAGGGCTTCGGTTTACGGTAACCTGGGACGGCTCAAGTTGGGCGAGAAAGAGTACGAAGTGACATCGTACTTGTCAGCGCCGGATGACTCTACAAGGCTCGTCATTTATTATGCATATGACGGCGGAACTCCCGATGAGGTCCGACAAGGATTCCTGATGCGCAACCAAGGGATTCCGGTGGTGGATGCTCGTCGCCTTGGCCAGTCAATGTCCGTACTGGTGACGTTCGCCGGAAAAAAAGCTCCAGACACCATCTACTACTGGGAGAATCCTTTCCGTGTACACCCGTACAGGGAGCAGGGGGAAACCTGTTTTAACTGCAGAAGAGTCGGCCACCGGGCGGACGTCTGCTACAAGCCCAAAACCCAAATGTGCCACAGGTTCGATGAAGAACACCTTCCGCCAGCCGAGGGGGAAGCTCACACCTGCACGCCCAAGTGAATTGTGTGTAAAGGCGCCCAAAACACCGGGAGCAAGAACTGCAAATATTGCTTTGTAGAACGCCGCCCCAAACACAAGCAACAACACAAGAACCTGAACGACGAAGTCGACCAGAAATCCGGACACAGGCCGCGCTCAAGAGACAAAGCAGGTAGCTGTTCGTCGAGCCACCATCGGGGAAGAAAGACTCGCCACAGGTCATCTTCCTTCCCTCCACTGTCATCTAACCAGGACGCCAGTTCGAGGCAGGGAAGCACGGCCCGACGGCAGCGTTCGAGCAGGAGCAGGAGCAGAAGCTGCTCGAAGCAGGTGAGCTGGCTGGATACGGCTTCCCTGAATTACACCGCTTGGGAGAAGGAGTTCTTAGCTAAACTACAGTCTAGAGACGCAACCATTGCGCAAATGCAACGGGAAATAGCAAAAATGAAAAGTCTATTTAAATCTCTGCAACTACCCGTAAAAACAACTACACCAGTACGCCGTGCACCTTCATCCACCACGATAAGCGCCATAGCCTCCACCAGTAATGCAATGGAGACCGATAGCCGCATTAACCTGAAAAGACTGGCTCCTTCCGATGAGGGTTCCGGATCGAAACGCGCTGCAGAAGCGTCTAAAGATGACAACCCGCAACCGACTGCCACATCTAAGTCAGCAGACAAGCTAAGAGCAGAAATAAGCGCACTCGAGAATAAATTTAGCGGTCTCGAGGAGAAAGTTAACGTTTTCAGGCGCGAAGTAACTGAGCTGGGTACAAACATCGCTGTTTTTTTTCAGCAAGTAGTGCAGCGTCTCGCGGCCCTGGAGGCAAGCCGTAATGTAACGCCGGCATCCGCGACCGTGCCCGTAATTATTCCTCCCATGTCTCAACATGGCCCCTCGCCAGAAAATTGATGTATGGCAGTGCAGCTGCAGGGCATTCCGCAACAAACAGAGTAACCTGTAGTTTCACACGCAAAGCTTACCTAAACAACCGGACGTAATAGCACTTCAAGAAGCTAGCGGTCCGGTGAAATTACCGGCTATAAAGCGTTTACTTTCTCGAACGCAGGGACGACGGCGACAGTCCCATTCACAGCGACATTTGTTCAACGCAACATTACGGCTATACAACACACCATAGACAGTTCTAGCGAACAGTACGCGCTACTCGAAATTATGCCCGGAAAAAAGGGTGAGGCAAATTTTTTTATATTCAACCTACACAGTTCACGGAAAGGCAGAGGGTCAGGAATTCCCGACCTACTGTGTAAAGCAGCTCGACTCGCCGCAGGAACGCAGCTCCTTGTGGTGGGCGATTTTAACGCCCACCATTCGGCTTGGGGTTATCGGAAGAGCAACCCCAATGGTACAAAGCTGTGGCAGTCTATCCAGAACCTGGGCCTCACAATTCTTAACGATCCCCAAGAAAACATGCGGGTCGGTGACAGCGTTAGCGCAGATACCTCACCCGATCTCACACTAACCAAAAACATTAGCGGCGCCTTCTGGTCTAACACGAGAAACACACTAGGGAGCGACCATTACATAATAACTACAACATTTGACACAACATTTCACAAGTTGCACCACATGCGCACACACATCACTGACTGGGATAGGTTCAGACACGAGAGCAAACTGCCCCCAGTCAGGTAAACAACCTAACGGAGTAGATTGCTGCACTTAAAGAGGACGTCAAGACCACCACGGTCGAGACGTCGACTGAGGAGCCGTACCAGACGACTGACTCCAAACTCCTCCATTAGTGGGAAGCGCATGCCAGCCTACTAAAACTTTGGAAGAGACAGAGACGCAATAGAAATCTACACAAGCTTAAAGCGCAACTCGAGCGCCATATCGAAGCGTACACTATAGACCTGCAGGAAAAACAATGGGGCCAAATTTGTGATAATATGAACGGGCAGCTTGGAGACAAAAAGACATGGTTCTTTCTCCGACACTTGCTCGACCCTACACAGACAAAATGCACACAACGAGACCAGCTCACGAAATTAATTCACCAATACCAGGGTACGGACGCTGAGCTACTTGCCGAACTGCGAACGCGCTACCTGAACACATCCCACGCAGACCCTCTACCCGCGTATGAGGGTCTACCTAACGACACCCTAGATGCCGACATAGCAGATGCCGAGGTCTGGTTTGCTCTCAGTCAGCTCCGTACCACCACCGCGGCGGGACTTGACGGAGTGTCAAACAAAACGCTCAGAAACCTAGACCACACGTCTGTCGCCGCCCTGACGGAACTAATGAACACCTACTGGAGGGAAGGCGAGATCCCCCAGGAATGGAGGCACACGCGGGTGACCTTCATCCCAAAACCAAGCAAGAAACTCTCGATCGAGAATTTACGGCCCATTTCCCTCACGTCTTGCATCGGAAAGCTAATGGAACATGTCATCTTTAACCGACTGCAAAATTACGTGGAAGACCGAAACTTACTTCCTCCAACAATGATTGGATTTAGGGAAAACTTGTCCATGCAGGACGTGATGCTATAGCTTAAGAAGGATGTGCTGGACCCTCCATGTGGAACTGGGACGAAGGCGGTACTCGGGCTAGGCCTGAGCAAAGCCTTCGACAACGTCTCGCATGAGGCAATTCTCACGAATCTCTCTAAATTGGACCCTGGTGAACGGATATTTAATTATGTCTGATCATACCTATCCTAGCGGACAGCAGAGCTCGCTCTAGGTAGCCTTAAATCAGATCCAATTCCTCTAGGAAGCCGGGGCACACCAGAATGCTCGGTGCTCTCGCCTTTCCTATTTAATCTTGCACTCATTACACTCTCCCCAAGCTCGGTGCCCTGCCCGGGCTGCAGCACACTTTCTACGCGGACGACACCACCCTGTGGGTAACCACGGGGAATGACGGCCAAATAGAGGAAACGCTGCAGCAGGCAGTCAACATAATCGAAACTTACGCGTTGGGAGCGGGCCTTGAATGCTCGCACGTGAAGCCGCGCGGAAGAAATGCAGACCACCCCCCCCCCCCCAATCGCACTGGGAATGTACATACAGAACAATCGCAAAAACACCGAAACAATCAACAGACTCACCGCCACGGTGAATCAGACTGTACGACTCATCAGACAAATCGCCAACAAAAGAAAAGGAATGAAAGAAAAAGATCTGTGTCGATTAGTCCAGGCTTTCTTACTGAGAAAAATTGTCTACTCCCTCCCGTACCTGCAACTGCAATTTGCGGAGAGAATGAAGGCCGAGAGCCTAATCCGACAGGCCTGCAAGGCTGCCCCTGGGCTCCCGCACAGCACGTCTACGGAAAGGTTGCTGGCCCTTGGGTTCACAACACGCTATCGGAGCTGTGCGAGGCACACCTTGTCTCCCAGCTCGGACGACTCACTCGCACGAACGCGGGAAGGTCCATCCTTTACAGACTACACATGTGTGAACAACTTCCAGAGAAGGACGCGAAAGCACAGTTACCTGCATACATTAGGACAGCTTTATTCATTGGACCCTTGCCTAAGAATATCCACCCCGCGCACAACGAAGGCAGGCGCATGGCTAGGGCTCGCGCCCTACATGCCAAGTACGGCCGACACGTCAATGCAGCATGCGTGGACGCGGCGGAATATCGGCATACCCAGAGACAAGCGTTCGCACTGGCCGCTGTGAATGAAAACGGTTCCCCGTCGGCGGCCGCATCAATCGCAACCACCTCCTCCGAGACGGCGGAGGAAGCGGCCATAGCCTTAGCTATTGGGAACACGTCCGCCGATATTATGTTCAGTGATTCTAAAACAGCCATTCGCAATTTCGCGAGGGGCCGCATCACGTCTACTTCCCTCCACATCCTCCAAAGCACCCCTGCTCCGATTAGGAAAATTGATCTAACTAATCTGGGTCCCGGCCCACTCGTCTAATACGGGGAACGAGGTGTCTCACGCGCAAGGCCGAGGTTTCATCGACCGGGCAGTGAGCACGCCCTCCGACCCGAATTTCACGAGGGACGGGTTAATTTCTTTTCATGACCCATCACTTCAGGCTGGGAAGGTGCACATATCCGCACCCCTCCCACAAATCTTTAACAAAGGCACAGGAAGTCACCTGGCGCCGACTACAAACACGCTCCCTCCTAAATCCGGCAGTGCTTGCCCTGATGTACCCAGGCCAGTACAACCCAAACTGTAGTAAATGCGGCGAAAGAGCAACATACGATCACATTCTCTGGAACTGCGCAAATGATCCACCTGCAGTGGAATTAATACATCTCCCTTCTCCCGAGCAGTGGGAAGCAGTGCTGGTCAGCTCGGACCCGCAGATTCAACTACGGGCCATCTAACGGGCTAATAAGGTCGCCGCCAGCCATGGACTAGCGGCCATCTAGTACGCCTCTCCTTAGACCTGCTTGAGCGACGAAATAAATGTTTTGCAATGGTAGAGATTGAATTAAGAAAACAGATAGCAGCCCTAAAAGCGCAATTATAGCTGCTAACCAGCAAACTAGAAACTGCACTAGCTAAATCCCAGCCGTCTGAGCAGGAGGAGGCGATGGAAAGCGACGCAGAGCCTAGCATGGGAAGCAAACTAGAAGATTTTTTTTTGCGAAGTTTATTGCCTCAGGGCATAAAAGGAATGTTATGATGGATGAAGGGTGTGGTCAAATAGATGAAAAAAGGTTGGCTGATGCAAACTAGAAGTTATGATGAGAAGGATACAAGAATCCATTCCCTCCATAGTATCACGACAGATAGCAAAAGCGATGACGGTTCACAAGTATGCTAGCACAAGGAGACCCACGAATCCCCTAACCCACAAGATGTGTAGGGTGCTCAGTGAAGGTGAGACGCCGCAACAGCTCCCCATCCAGAATAATAATCTCCAGGCACAACATGGCGGGACGAAATAAAGAGAGCCCTATAATTTTAACACAGTAGAATAGTCGAGGATTTAAATCAATGACTAAGAGAGTGGACTTTAGGATGTACCTTTTCACGTACGAGCATACACCGGCGGTGGTGGCCGTACAGGAGCCAGGTGAGAACGCGAGCCTCACAAACTACAAAACGTTCCAACTCGACCCTCTAACATGCATCTTCGTGCACAAAAATTTCACAGCAATTTTAATAGATCTGAAATAACAACCCAGCTTTTCATACGTGATGGTGACTCTCCTGCCCATAAAAAAGGATGATCCGCCGCTCCACACCCTGAACGTGTACTGCCCACCTAAAGCAAAAAAACGAGACTTTCTCCACACTCCTGAGCAGGGCTATCAGGGAAGCGGGACGAGATCCGCTACTAGTGTTAGGAAATTTCAACGCGCAGAGCCTCTCATGGGGACAACCGCGAGGACATACGAGGACGGAAGCTAGCGGAGGCAGCATCCACATTAAGCCTAACCCTACACACCGACCCAGCGTACCCCACGCGGATTGGGAACTCGGCGCAGAGGGACACTTGTCCGGACTTAACCTTTTCGAAAAACGCGAGGCGAGTGGAGTGGACGAATACAGAGGAAACACTCGGTAGCGACCACTGCCTGATCAACATAACGATACGCACTAAACCCCTTACCAGACCGACAGGGCAGACTAGGCTTCCGGACTGGGCAAAATTCAGAAAATAATATAACGTTAGTTCTATCCAGGAGCAGGGATACTAAGCCTGGACCAAACAGTTGTTGACCAGCCTGCGTTTGACGGAAACGCGGGTAAATCTCTCAGAGGCGGTGACGGATGTGGGCACCCACCTCCTCCACCTCTGAGAAACCAGACGCGGCATGGTCAGAAGATGGCGCAGGCAGAAACATAACCGCAAGCTAAGAACCCGGATCGTGACGATAACTAAAGAGGCGGCAGAATACGCGGCGCAACTCGCGGACGCTAATTGGGTAGAGAGGTGCAACGCGGCAGCTGGGCAGATATCTGGCAAAAACACATGGCGTCTCTTCCGAGAGCTCATAGATCCAAACCAGATGCGCACCGAGGCGCAGAAACACCTGCAGAGACCAATGCACGCACTTCAAGGAAATAAGGCCCAGCTAGCACCGAAGCTCCGAGACCAGTACTTGAGCACGACCCAAGGCCCAAAAGGAGGAGTTTACAGGTACAGTGGAGACGAAAATGTTGAACTAGATGAACGTTTCAAACTATACGAGCTCAAGGCGGCCCTAGCGAGAATGAAACGCGGGACCGCTCTAGGAAGGGACGGGATCACGGTAAACCCCCTAGCAAACCTACCAGAGCACGCGCACCAATCTCTTCTGGAACACTTTAATTCGATCTGGACGGGCGAAGTTCCTCTTCCCAACGAATGGAAGACGGCACTCATAACTTTCATCCGAAAGGCAGGCAAAGCCATAAATACGGATAATCTCAGGCCCGTTTCTTTCACGTCGGGCGTGGGCAAATTGATGGAAACAATGGTGGGAGACAGACTCTCCGAGTATCTAGAAAACAAGCGAGTCTTCGCCGACTCGATGTACGGCTTCAGGCCAAATAAATCGGCTCAGGACGTCCTGCTACAGCTTATCAGAAGATACTGAATCCGATAGAACATCCGAATAGGGATAAGATAGTGCTGGCTCTATCTGAAGGGAGCCTTCGATAATGTGACGCACGAGGCGATCCTGGCACACCTTTAGGAGACGGGATGTGGAAAGAACGCGTCCGAGTATATAAAACGCTTCCTCTCAGACAAACAGGCCTACATGAAAATACAGAACGCAGAACAGGGTCCTTTTCTATTATGTACGAGAGGAACACCACAGGGAGCCGTGCTATGCCCGCTGCTTTTCAACATGGCAACGAAGAATCGTCCAGTCCACCTGGATAAAATCTCGGGTGTGCAGTACACGCTGTACGCGGAAGACATCTCCATATGGGCCACACAGGGCTCTCTGGGAGAAATTGCAGCCAGCTTGCAGGAGACAGCCCCAGCTGTAAATGAGTAGGCGAAAAAATGCGGCCTTCATTGCTCACCGAAGAAATACGAATTCGTCCATATTCGTCCCTCCAAAAAATTCACAGATAAGATAGAACTGCGACTGGATCAGAATCGATTCCTGAGAGACAGGAAATCAAATTGCTGGGTCTTTTTATTCACCAGCGTAAGCTAGCGACGACCACGCTCGACAAGCTAAAAAAAGTCGGAGACCAGGTGGGCCGAATTGTCCGCAGAGTCTCAAACAAGAAAGGGGGACTGAGAAGCAAAGATGCTCTACAACTGGCCAGTGCCTTTGTAACAAGCAGAATCCTGTACTCGACCCCATGTCTCCACCTCAAGAAACACGACGAGAACATCCTCGAGGTGATCACGCGGAAAATAGTGAAGAAGGCCCTCGACCTCCCTATAACCACGTCGAACCTGAGACTCCAGGGTCTGGCTATGACGAACTCGTTCGAGGAGCTGAGGGAAGCCCACCTCACAAGCCAATACACTCGATTATCGCAGACACCGTCGGGGCATTGCCTAACAACCCGTCTACACATACAACACACGACTGTAACCGAGGAAAGAGCAAGACTTCCCCAAGAGTGGCGATACGCCCTGCACCTAAAACCACCGCCCACTAACGTGTCCAAGGACGACCACGAGGGTAGGCGCATGGCCAGGACAGAGGCCTTAACTCACCACTACGGAGGGAAACCAGGAGTGTACTATGTGCACGCGTCCGGCCCGCACCAAGGCGGGTGGTACACGGCGGCCGGGATCCACGAGTCCAAAACGGTGAACGGGCTCACATTTAAAGCCCAAAACGTAACACAGGCAGAGGAGGTCGCCATCACGTTAGCAGCAACACACACTGATTCCAAAATAATCATAACAGACTCGCGAGGGGCGTGTAGGAACGTTCAACAGGGCTGGGTCTCATACCTGGCCTACCGGCTACTAAAAAACAGTACGGACTTGGCCTACCGACTACTGCAAAACAGCTCGTACGTGGGAAGTCCATCCCGCCGCTTTATAGTCTGGGCTCCGGCCCATTAGGGGCTCGGAGGAAACGAGGCGGCAGATGCCACCGCCCGCGCGCTTTCTAACCGGGCAACCTCGTCCCACTCCTCCTCCTCACAAGACTTCACACCAGCCTACACTTTCAGAGAAATTACTCAGCTGTACCAGGCCAGACACAATCTTTACCCCCACTCGTGTAAAGGGTTAACGAGAGCGGAGGAGCACGTGTTTTTTCGCCTCCTTACGAACACCATGATCATGCCCGGCACCAGTTAAACACTTTGACAGTGCCTTCTCCGGGGAGTGCCCGCACTGTTGGAAAATGTCCTCGAACCTCTTCCACATAGTGTGGGCGTGCCCCTCCAACCCAGCCTTTGCACCTAGCCCAAACCCCACCCGGTAGGATTGGGAGGCGACCCTACTCGTCTGCTCCGATGTGAAAGCCCAAGAGGCGTTGGTCAAACGAGCAAAGGCGGCAGTGGAAGTCACTGGGGTCGCGCGCGTACTAGGGACTCCGCCTAGTGTTTGTGGGAAGAGCACTAAGGCTGACCCAGAGCAACCTCCATGTAACTATTTTTAATAAACGTAATAAACGTTCTCACTACCACCACCCCCAGGTACGCACAATAATGCGTGCATGTCGACAACTTGTGAGGCGCGAGCGAGCGTACGGTCTTTCATGTTTTCTCTGGAGTGGAAATGCGGATAGGGTCAGAGAAATGCGCAGAAAAATTCGCACTAGTTATTTCTATTATACCGATTACATGAAAAATTCTTTCATCTTGCTTGTTTTAGTGTAACTGCTGTTATTTGACACAATACTTACCTCATACAAAGTTTCTGTGCCTATGGGCATGGTGCGCTGCAGTTTGAGGAGGATGATGACGTGGCTTTCCCCTTAGCATCGGGTGGGGGCGGAAATGCACCCTAGCCGGTATTTGGGGAAAGAGGAAGAGAAAAAAATTGGAAGGTGGACGGAGAATAACAATAGGAGAACTGAGAGGAGGAAAAAGGGGGAGGCGGAGGCGGATAAGGGTTAGACTGGCGGCACAGGTGACAGCGCGCTCTGCGGGACAGCCTCGCTGCGGTCCACACTATCATCCCCAGCATTTCTTGGGCTGGATTGTACAGTCATCCACCACCACTGACGCAGACGCTCTTTGGATGCACTGTCCTAGCCGGCGCCGCGCTGTCTTCAGTTGCAAAACCCAAGGCCTGTGGGAGGGTAGTGCCCTTTGGGTGCACTGGCGACAATCTAAAACACTCGACAACAATGTGCGCCATGCTCTCCTGTGCCTCTCCGCAAACTCGGCAGATGGCTCTCTGCTCTGCCGGGGATACCGGGGATTAGAATTACTCTAGAGGCTTTGCCTATATAGTTACTATTATTGCGAAAGAAATACTACTCTAGGTTTCGAGCCTTCAGCGTAGCACGGCGGTAGCGACGTCTTACCCACGTGAAGCTGTGACGTCACACCCCACGTGACACTAGGGTGAAAGCTGGGCTACCAACTCAAGCGGTCGGCGTAGCGTGGCGGCAGACACGTCTTACCCACGTGACGCTGTGACGTCACACCCTATGTGACACAAAAACGAGAGATGGGCTCCCAACTCAAGCGGTTGGTGTGGCGCGGTCGAAGCCGCGGCTCAGTTGGCAGGAGCTGCCAACTTGGGTCTTTCGTTTCACATGGGACGGTTATGTCAGAATCGGCCTGCTAGGACACTGGCATTCACGTTACCCCTATAGGCCACTAAGGCACGTTCATACGGCTTGATTACCCAGTGGAAAAAAACTACAGAACTGTGTCAAAAATACGACAAAATATCCTGTAGTTCTATCGTAACCAACAGATTTTTCTGTAGTTCTGTAGCAGTTTTCTGTAGTTCTGTAGTTTTTCTGTAGTATATTTCTGTTGTCTGTAGTTCTGTTGCACTTTTCTGTTGTAACTACAGAAATTTCTGATGTTACTGCAGAATGTTCTGTTGTCACAACAGGTTTCCCGTCAAAAACCGCACAGAAATTCTGTCGTAACATCAGAAAATTTTCTGTAGTTTTTTGCGACAGGGTAAAGCGGGGCTTTATATGTGGGCTGAGGAAGAAAAAAAAGAGAAGAACGCTCGGTCACCCACAGCTAATGCTTTTTTTTTGTACGCAAACTTGCCATAAGGCATAGTATATAAACTCATGTAAATGGTTTTCCGTGAGGAACCAGAGCAGGCTCCCGCTCTTAGCGTTGTCGGTGAGCCATTTAGAAAAGTCCTCTTCCCTTGTTGTGGTTAGACCCACTTCGCGCAGAATCTGTGTCCTTGATTCCCTTGTCCCTGCACAAGTCCATAGCAGGTGGCGAACATCCACTTCTGCAGCTGGTGTGGAACACTCTGGGTATGTGGTTGGTCCGATGTCAGCTTGCGATTCCCATCGGCATTTTACCGACGGGATAAGGGCCGCCCCAGCTCTTATCCTTCTAAGGGAAACCTCCTCCAATCTCGTTAAGTTACGAGGGAGTGGGAATGTACACGGGGGAATGAGGGCACGTGTACTTTTCCTTAAAGAGGATGCTAAAATGAAAACAGCGGAGCGGGCATCGAAAGGGAGCCTGGTGGGGGGCGCATTAGTGTGTGGAACTTCGTGTGTGAGGTGGTCAACTTTTCTCTGCTCAGCGTTCTCAGCATTGTCTTGTGTCCAAAGTATCTGGATGCTTATCTTTGTTTTTTTATTGAGTGCGTGGATTTCCTGGGTAACACATAGCCTCTTCGTCACTTTCTTCATTTGTTTTATGGCGGCTAAGGAGTCTGTATAGATGTGGGCTTCTGTTATCGAATCTATTTTATTTATGGCCTCCATAGCATCGCGGATTGCATAGAGTTCCATCACAAGCGGGTCCGGGTATTCTAAAAGATATTCTTTATGTACCTTTAGTTCGCTGTGTGTTGGACTAGTAGCTGCTGTTCTACCGCCATTTTCTATAATTGATGCGTCCGTATATGCAATTAAGGTACCTGGAAGTGCATCAACCAGAGGTCGAGATGCCAGCTTTTCTTTGTGACGAAGCCGAGTGGTCTTGTTTGTCGTGATAGTAGTGAATTCCCACGGAGGGGGGTCAGCCATTGGTGGTGTTCGAACTGCCACTTCGTTGTACAAGGATGCTATGGGCGTAACGTACTTTCGCTTCATATCCCTTGTTGTCTCTCGTTGTTCAATTAATTCTGTCAACGTATTTATCTGTGCAAACTCTTGGAGGATAGGGATAGGGGTAAGTTTTGGTAAGGCCGTGATAGTGCGCATTGCGTTTCTATTTATTGTTTCCAATTTCGCCCATTGCCTCCTCGTGAGTCTTTGGAATTGGGCCTGGTATAGTATCCTCGGCTGTAACACTGATTGTACAAGACGTCTTGCCATGTCCGCTCGAGCTCCTCCTCCCCTAGACAAAATGCGTTTTACCAAGTTTAAGGAAGTCGCAGCATTTTTTTTCACCTTGTGAAGCCATTGTGTTCCTTTGCCGGATTTGTGAATTTCTAGGCCGAGAACTCTCAACTCGTCCACCTCTTCCAATGCCTGATTTCCAATCTTTAGGGAGACTTTTTGCGTTGCCAATTATTTTCTTCCATTCTTGTTGGCAACATGAATGTAACTGGACTTTTGAGGCGATAATTCCAGGCCAGCACTTTGCACGTACTCATCTATGGTATTTAAAGCCTCTTGCAGATGCCGATTCTGTCTCTCAATTTGTTTATGAACAGACCAAATCGTGACATCATCTGCGTATATCATGAACCCCACTTCTGGTATTTTAGCTAATTTCCACGCCAATGGGATCAGTGCGATATTAAATAATAAAGGTGCTAACACTGACCCTTGTGGCACGCCTCTGTTCGAGGTGTAATTGCCAATTTGTTTTCCGTTTATCCGGATAGAAAACGTCCTGTCCTTAAGCAGATTATGTACTGCTTTTATGACCTGCAATGGAATGCCCATACATTCCATGTTGCTAAGAATCTTGGCATGTAACACGTTGTCGTATGCCTTCGCCATGTCGGTAGCCACTACAGTGCGCACTAGGTGGCTATAAGGCGACACGTGTATGACCTCTTCAGCGAGCACAGCCAGTCCATTTTCTGTCCCAAGGTTTGTTCGGAACCCAATTTGTCGAGCATGGTAATTTTTATTACTTTCCAACCACCATGACAGGCGGGTGGCTTTCATCTTTTCACAGATTTTGCAAATTGTGGGTGTTAGCGAGATAGGCCGCAAAGATTCTAGACTTGTGGGAGGTTTCCCAGCCTTTGGTATTGTTACCACCACCGAGTGTTTCCAGCCGAGTGGAATGTCTCCTCCTTGCCATACCTCATTTACCACATCCAACAAGCCGTCAACTGCGGCTCCTTCTAAATTCTTGAATACTTCACAAGGAATATCGTCATGTCCAGGCGCAGTTTTACCATTCACTTCTTCTATAGCAGCCAATAACTCCAATTTGGTAAATGGTAATGTTATTCCTGTTTTATCAACCGTATCCACTGTCGGTGAAGGCGCCGGATAATGTGCGCGGTTCGGGAAGAAAAGGGCAGCAGCCTGATCTGCAAACTCCTCTGGTGTGAGCTGTAATGCGAGTCTAATACTTTCTGCATGATCTTTAACCTGCCGCCTCTTTTCCATGCCATGGAAAGTCCTCCAAAGGGCCTTGTTAGTCGTTCCTGAGCCCAAACGACTGCACCACTCATCCCATCTCCTATGAGCCAGCTGTTTTTCATATCGGCGTGCCTGTGCCGTCACTCTGTTTACCTCAATTCTTTTTTGCACGTCTTCAGGATGGCGACCAGCCTGTATCTCGGCCCGCTTTCGGCGTGCCCAAAGTTTTAGTAGGTGCAGGTCGGGAGTTGGCTGATCTTCGCTCACTGTAGTTGTAATGGTGTGATCCTTGAGTACCGTTTGAAGGGTGGTAACGAGAGTATTCGGGCTAACTGAATGCGTTCGAGTATCCTGCCGTACACCATCCCAATGTGTAACAGACGCTTTCTTTCGAATTTTCTTCATATGTCCCAAATTAAGACCAATACTATTGGGGACATGGTCACTACCCCACGCATCTAATTCCGCCTGCCATTGTGGTGCACCAGGGCCCTTCCACCACGTCAAGTCTGGTGAGCGTGTTTGTGTTGCAGGTAGTGTTGCGACTCCTGGATGATTTAGCAGTGTAAATTCCATTTCTGTGAAGGCAGTATGAACTTGATCATCCCTTTTAGAATCATAATCATATCCCCATACGGTGTGCGGAGCGCTAAATTCTCCACCGATTAGTATCGCAATTCCAGGGTATGAATGGCGAATATGCTTAACCCATCCAAGATTAAGTACTGTGTTTCTTGGCCGAGCGTACACGGTCACTAATATAAGGGGCGTTTTGTTCGGACGCGTGAGTACAGCAACTACTTCCTGCTGAGTGTTGCACCACTTGCTCAAGTCAAGTGGCGTTTGGGGAATGTTGGACGGCAGCTTTTCCTGGTGTTTCGGCCTCTGCTCTTGCTCGTTTATCAGGGTTAGAAGGACACTGGTACCCTATATATCCTGTTATTGAATATAACCTATTGTGCTCCTGTATCAAGAACGCCCATGAATGTAGCTTGCCGTACAATAATTTTGTATTTATTTCCCCAACTTTATTACAGAGCCCTCTGCAGTTCCATTGTGTAATCTGTTGCCACTTGTTTCGGCTACTTCTATCCATGATGTAAGCTGCTCTGAATGAGGTGTGTCAGTTGCGTAAGTGTATCCAGTACCGCCTTCCAAATAGGTATGTTATCGGCAGGTTTACAATTCGGAGCATCCACTAACCTTGCTGTCGTACTGCCTGCAAGCGTTTCTTTCTGTTTTTCTGAGCTCTCCTTTCGTCGTTGGGCTATATGTGCTTTCTTTTGTCGCAGCTGTGCAATTTGTGCTGAAAGCATTGCAATTTCTTTCTCTATTGCATCAGCGTTGAACTCTTGTAATTTTTATAGGCAAAGCCTACATAGTAACTCTACCAGGGATAAGTCGAAGCGTTGGCGATACAGAAGGATTCGGAGCGCCCCTGCGCGCGCCTAAAAAAAGAGAGCACTGCCCGTGTTGGTCGTCGTAGTAGACCTCAGGAGCCGGGGTAATTAGCTGTACCCGTAGCGCCATCTGGAAGCCGCGTACGTCAAACAGCGGAGGTATGATGCGGCCTCCGCCATCAGCTCCGGTGGAAATGAGGGCTCAATCGCGGAGGCGACGGGCTTAACCTAAAGTCCCTGGATTATCAAGGGACTTTAGCTTAACCTGACTTGTGGCGCCATCTGGGCGCCGCCCAATGAAATGGCAGAGGTTCCCTCCTACTTAAACCTGGCTATTACAAGCGTAATAACCCGCTGCAGTTGCTCAGTGTTGAAGACACACCCTGGGCTACT
Organism: Amblyomma maculatum; assembly: GCA_023969395.1. Classification (NCBI taxonomy): domain Eukaryota; kingdom Metazoa; phylum Arthropoda; class Arachnida; order Ixodida; family Ixodidae; genus Amblyomma; species Amblyomma maculatum. The sequence goes on from JAJIZL010051814.1 coordinate 37,176, forward strand.
GAACCCGAGTACCCGAGTTCGAACTCGAGAGGTTGCAATTAGCTGGAAATGTTTTTTAGTCTGAGCCCAGTGCGATATCATGGTCACTCTTTGATCAGTCATAGACTCCGCCACTCTCTCTTTTGGATAGCGAATTTTTAAGGAAAAACATTTCATTCGACAGAAAATAGCTGGCTGATTACCCCTGACTGACTGATCGAGGAGGCTCGCGCGTTATTGCCGTATTACTGCACTTGCTTGAATTACCCACTAGACGCCACGTGGCTGTGACCACAGGAAACATCTTACCCAATCAGAGCGATACACAAACAAGATAAGACGAGATTATTGATCGGTGGTGTTGAGCGTATTAGGTCTTTCACAATCGTATTTGGGAAATGCCACGTGCATTCACTTTCACCTCTCACTTGACTCATAAAAGAAACGAGCATTATCATGCATACACACACAGGTGAGGCGCCAGCATGAAGGGCCAGGTTATAGCGCCTTTCATTAAAGCACTCGTTTACCTGTTGCATCATAATCATCATCATTAGCCGGACTATACCCATTGCAGGGCGAAGGCCTCTCCCATATCCCTCCAATTAACCTGGTCCTCTACGAGCTGCTTCCAGGTGACCCCTGCGAACGTCTTAAGCTTATCCGCCCGCATAACTTCCTGCCGCCTTCCTACTTCCTACGTTTCCTACGTTTTCCTTTTCTTGAAATCCAGTTTGTTATCCTAAACGACCATTCGTTATCCTCTCTTCGCACTACATGTCCTGCCCACGCCCACTTCTTCTTCTTGATTTCCACTAGAATGTCAGTAACTTGAGTTATTTCTCTGACCCACTCTGCACGCTTCCTATCTCTTAATGTTACGCCTACCATTTTCCGTTCTATAGACCTTATGCAAAATTGCTGCAATCTATCGGCCGCCGCGCGCGTTTCCGCCATGTTTAAGAGTAGCTGAACTGAGGAGCGGCAAGCGGCATAGTAGGGGATTGTGGCCGGCTGCGTTGATGGTCGTTGTCGCCGACAATATCAACATACTGTTGTGTCCCTTGTACGCAAAACTAAGATAAGGGTGCAGAAAAAAAGAAGCATCATGTTATATTCTTTAAGCTTTTTTTTTTGAGCCTTGTGTTAATCAGCTCTCGCGTGGTTGTCGCGCTAGGTGCACTTTCGATCAACGGCGCGCCTGAATTGTAAAACGGTATCTTATTTAGCGTGCTTTGGAAGATTGCAAATCCGCACTCGGCACATTCTTCCACCGTGCTCGGTCCTAAGGCAGACGTATCGCCCACGGTGTGGGCGATCTCACATCCCAGCTTTTACGGTTTTATGTATACAAGCTGCAAACAGATTTTTCCCACATATATGGAGGGCGCAGACTGCAGTGGAGTGGTGGAAGAAATTCAAGAGCGCATTAATTGGAAATGCTCAAGCAGAGTCAGAACTCTGCACTCACACTGCACAGCCGAGAAACGCCGCAGTATGGGGGCACAGTTTTTCATTTCAATAAGAACGCAAGTGAAATGCGGTGCCAAACGAAAACAGGCAAAAGGTTCCCGGCTAAGCGTATGTAACCAAAGCGAAAACGGCACGTTTCACTCGACCCGCCTCTCATTCTCTGTGCGGCAGCTTCTCGACGAGCTACGTCGAACGGATGATCGGATTCGGCTTTGCGCCTTCGGCCCTGCTCAACTGAAGACAGTTCATGAGGCATCTTGCCTGCATCATCCATGACCATTACTGCCCTTAACACGATCGTAAAGTCACTTTATAGCGATCGACGAGACGATGTCTAGAGCTGTTGCAATGCGGCGACACCGGCGGATATGAGGCGGCCCGGCAGTACTGTTGTCGAGTGACGTAATGGCTATCACGTGACTAGGCAGAGGCGAGCAGGAAGCTCCGGTGGCTGAGTGACATCATATGGCTGTCACGCGGTTTGTCCTCGGTTCAAGGTCAATATCACTCGGTTTGCGAAGAAGCAACAGAAGGGCGCAGAAAAACTTTCGATTTAAAATTTTAGAGTGCACACATGACTTCGAAGACCTATCGAAAGTGATGTGTATGCTTCACAACCGACCGAAGCTCACACGCTTGCGACATCTCGAAGCACGATCAGGTATTTCTTCGACATTCTTCGGCCGCCCTCGATAACCGTGCTTCGTTTGTTTGGTACCAGAGGTGTCTATTTGTAACGTACGCGCGCGTTGGGATTAAACGCTTCGGAGCAGCTTGCAGCTTGCCATTGCGGGTATACAGCAAGGCGTATAAGTTATATCCCTGTTTACCATGAACGCTGGCTCGGCCGTCTGGCTGGTTCCAGTTAGCACCAGCTTACCTGACCGCGGTGCCGTTTCCTCTCGGAAGCGAATATGCAGGCAGCCAGCAGGCTGTCTGACAGTGGTATATGATGATAAAAACATTTTATTGGAAGGAAAAAGTGAGGGGAAATTATGGGAAGATTGGTCGGATCCTTAGTCCGAAATTCCGTTGGCTAAGGCTGCCGCTCTCGCTTTTTCCACGATGATCCTGGAAGTCCAAGCTGGACAGGGCTGCCTCCTATTGTTCCTTACGTTGGCTGCTTTTAGTGACTAAGACATTGTTAGCCTGACAGGCCCATACCATATGGTACAATTAAGATTTTATCGTATATCAAAAATCGCAGTATTTATGTTGCATTGTCCTTGTTTATAGTTTGACCGCATTTCGCCCTGTTTTAGAAAATCCTCGCGGTGATATTTTGAGGGGGCAGTAATGCCGTGAAGCTTCACACTGCTTGTTATCATGTTAAGCTGCTGGCTCGCGGCTTCATTTTCTTTGTGACATTATACGCGACCAGATTTATCTCGATTGATCTCTGCCACGTGCAGATGCTTCTACACTGTTTGGGATTGTTTTAGTTGCTTTTTGTGCATTATTTCAAAGCTTCCTTCTTGCCTTGCCAGACATTCTGCTCCGCGAGAACCGCTGAGTACGCTTGTAGCTTATCATTTCTTTGTAGGCGCAAAAACACTCGATGAATGGCTCATTTTAGCGCCGCATTATCCTCCTGATGTATTGTCGGCGACGCTGCCCCACTAGGTGAAAATGTGACGGCATACTTTGCTGTAGTCACAAAGTTTAACTCTATAAAACTTTTTTCCTAAAGGTGTAACATTAATCCGTAGTATGTTTATTACTTTTCATCTGCACATATCAGCAAGGAAGAGGGGCAGAGGAAGAGGAGTACGAAGAGGAAAGGCAGGGGGGTTAACAGGAAGAAGAGACCTTTTTTTTTTACCCTTCAATGGGGGAACAGGGTGAGTGGATATAAAGATGAAGGATAAAATGTAGTTACAGGAGTATGAAGTCAGTACAGCAAGCGGCAAAATCACAGCCTATCATGCAGGCCCGTGGTTTTCAAGGAGCGGAGCGGTGCCAGGGAGGTCTTCACCGCCAACGATCGCCGCAGCCAGTGGCCTAGAAATTTCATTTCTATCAGCGGACGTCCATGACGCTCCAGCACACGGAAGTACGCTCGATTTATGCCTCGTTCCGACCACGAAAAAAAGGGGGAAGATTCGCTCCAGCGCTTCCGCGTACAAGCCACAGGCGTCTATTATGACATCACCGTTAGGTTATATCGCCGGCATGTACTTCCGAGAAGTGACTTCAAGTGCGACGCGAAGAGCCAGCGCTGCTCTCTTCGCACGTGTAGTGCGTGGTGCAGGCGGTGCTGGCTTCTTCTACTTCGTACACCTGCCAAACGTTATTCGTACTGGTACACATATCCACAGGTATACAACATTGCTTGACATATGTCACACAGCCAGCCAGTCCCCTGCCTACGCGTTCCCTCCTCCGCCACCGTTGCACATCTGGCTAGCCTCCTGGTATTTCCCCTTCAAAATGCCATCGGCACCTCCTTTTAGTCTAGACCAGGCTGTGGTGTTTTTGAGGTTTGCAGACACCCATGGAGACGTTGCGCGCTGGAACTAGTGCTTTGGAGGCGTTTACGTGACGTTCGCAGACATTCATGGCGGAGTTAAGCAACAGCAAACCGTGTCTGGCCAGGCTTAATCGAGATTCTGCTCTGTAAACTAGGTTCAGCCCGGCTTAACCCGAGAAATTTCACCATGTAATCTGTTAGTGCCTTTTTAATGTTCAAGCCAATGTCAATAAATGTTTTCATCATCATCATCTCTTGCATTCTTCATGGTGACTATACGTCTATGAGCGAACTTTCGCACCCCAAAAAGGTTTCAACCTGTCTCCCAGAAGCCTGAGCGACTACGAGGGGAATCTGGAATTTCGTCATAGTAATTGGTTAGAAGTGAATCACGTGATGCTGCGGGCATGGCGTCATGTACTGCCACGACAGACATGCTGCGTCTGTTGTCGCTGTACAAGGATGAGTACTACTCCCCAGACGTCGAAAATAAAGGAAGTCCAAGGAAGCTGTACAAAAGTTTGGGCGGTCGCCTAGATAACATCATGAGAGAAGGAATGAATAGCTATTGACAGCTCGAAAAAGCCTATTTGATGAAAACTTCCTGTAAAAAAAATTAAGTGAATATATCTTAGTGTTGCCTTACTAATTTTATATTCATAGCTTGCAAGTCTAGACATCCGCGCATGCTCTGTGCCAGCCGACGCTATACTGTTGCTGCCTCACTATGCTGACTACGGATGATTAGCGACTAATATTTACTTTGACGAAACGATTGAGTGAATGAATAAAAATGGGTGAAAACCGACAAAACTTGTGTTCACTACAGGGAGCAAAATGAGTAAACTGAAGACTTTTCAGAAACCTCACGAGCAAAGCAAAAAGAAAAAAAAATGCAATTGAGGCGCTTGTCAGTCCCCAAGGTGAAAGTACATGAACGCTACTAGCCTGCAATTTTTCTCCTCATGATGTCCGTAGGACGGCGCTCTGTGATTCCTGTTGGCAACGATTTGACTTTCACACCTGCGGCAACCAAGTGCTTTTCGGCTGCTTCTTTGAGCGTTGCGAGGGGGTCACGTTTCACTTAGGCGGATATCTCCAGCACAACGAAAAGGAAGAAAAGCCTGACACTGAAAGGCCGCACATGCGTACGCACGAGCAGCCTTAATCACCGTAACTAACGCCGCCACCCTAATTGTGCCGTTGAGTCACGCGGCGTTGACTCCCCCAGTCACATTTTAGCGGACAGTCGAACGGCTCCAAGGAAAGAATGAAAGCGGTAAACAGCGCTTGTCGTAGATCTTACGCAAAGCTCTGCATGCCTTATTCAGAGGCCAACACCAGTGTCATTACAAACTAATGACAATTACAGCACATGGTATATTTATGCCGCTAAACAAGCCGACAGCACGGCACTCTCTACACCCCGTGCCAGGTGCCTTTACGAGCGCATCATGTAAGTACTTCAGGTAATAATCATGGGGTTTTAATGCAGGAGTGCATTAACCCTCCACTTTCTCTCATTGCAGTGCGCGCCATTTCTGCGTCTTCCTTCATTCACACAACCGGAAAATTGCCAAACATAGGCGCCTTTGAAGCACATCAGGAAGTGCGTATGACACACTAATGAGCCTGCCTATTCCTTCTTTCTCCATTTCCGAATCGTGAATGAACCCAAGCACCTTCGCCAGAACCGTCACCAGTAACCGAGCCAAGACGAACTCAAAAAACGGATGCTCGAGCGGGAAGACGAAGTTTTTTCTCTAGATAGTTTCGCTGCCTAGCAAGTGGGTGGGCGGCTGACACAGAAAAAGGTGGGTGTTGCTGCTAACACCGCAACGCACCTCTACTTGCGTAGACACGTATCCAGCTGCAAAAGCCTGTTGCCGCCGCAAGTGCAAGTGTGTGAAGGCTGTGTTGCGGGAAAGGAGGATAAGAACAAGAAACGAAGAAGACATAAAAACAGAGGATTGGGGTTACACATACGAGAAAAAAATTCCCTGGCAAGATTACTTATGCGCTGGCGTTGCGAGAATATTAGAGGATATCGATGCGTTTCTCTAGAGATTCGTGCTATTCTTTATCCGCTGTGTTTGCAGAACCCAAATGGCTATTTTCCTTCTCCTTGCAGCCAAAACAACAACAACAACAACAACAACAACAACATGCATACCTCCACACCTTTTGACTCAATAAACGTTTTCAACACCACCACTGACATCGCACAGCACACGGACGCCACTTCGTTTCGCCTCCATCGAAACGCAGCCGCGTGTATATACATTAATTTTTCTCTCCCTGGTCCACTTCTGCAGTAGCTTTGACGACTCGTATTGACAGGCTAGTTAGTGAAACATCTCAGCAACAGTGCAGACAAAGACAAACACACTAGACAAGAAGAGCGACCAACACAGCGCTGGATAGCAAATGATGTTTTTTTTTTCTGCCTCAATCAGTATAACCGTTAGTTTGGTTTATGGGGAAATAATAACAATAATAATAACAATAGTAATAATAATATTAATAAACAGATGCACTAAAAGAAAAAAAACAAACAAGAAGTGAACGAAGAAATAGATAAAGGAGAACAGAAAGAAGAAAACAAAACAAGAAAGAAAATCCTGGCAATAACAGGCAAACTTGGTATAAAGCCGGGATTAACAGTCCCCCAATAGTGACAACGCTTTTAAGGCGAAAGCTTTTAATGGCTCATGCTATTGATGTTGTTGTGGCTGTAGGAAGAAGGAAAAGAAAATGCACGGGCCTGCTACTGGCTCTGTAGCTGAGCCATCTCCGCTGCCTCGTGCGGACAGAAGAGAAAATAGAGAAGAAAGAAAAAGAAGAGGGAGAGAAAGACGCGCGCCGCAACAATAGCCGTCGTCCACCACCGAAGCAGTGGCGGATGCAATGACGGCCTACAATATATAAAATTCGGTGGCTAGCTAGCCCCCGCCGCAAGCGGCGTGGACCTACCGTCCCAGCCCCGTTGGGCCAGGAACTGCCACCATTCCCCACCTCCTCTCCCACTCAGGCTGTCGTGGACAAAATGTGTCCCACTTTTGTGGCGGCTCTGATTGGCCGAGGCGGGATGACATCATAGAGGTCTCGACCTCTATGATGTCATCCATACTGTCGCGCATACTGTCATGACAGTATGCGCGAAGCGTGCCTTATATATCCATATGTGAACCAATGAATAATCACTAATGAATTAATTACTGATTCATGACTGAATAGGTATTTCAATAATGAAATAATTATTGTTCAGTTAATTACTGCAGTAATAAATAATGACCTGCTTATTAACTAATTAATTATTTACAGATCAGTGTCAGTTGCGTAGCGGCGGGGTGGTGCAGTGGTAAGACGCCCGACTACTGTCCGGAGTTCCCGGGTTCGAACCCGACCTCGGCGGCTGCGTTTCGATGGAGGCGAAACGAAGTGGCGTCCGTGTGCTGTGCGATGTCAGCGCACGTTAAAGATCCCCAGGTGGTC
>JAJIZL010051819.1:0-12641 GCA_023969395.1 Amblyomma maculatum
ACTCAGGGATCTAACCGGTGGCGGATATATCCTCCGGTCTTTCTTCAGGTTGTCGGTTACATCCCTAAAGGTACCTATACATTCTTTGGTTTTAGATGTTGTGGAGGCGTCCGCAGCACCCCGAGGTAGCGAGGAGCGGGCGAGCATGTGGGCAGCCTCGTTGCCGGCGAGACCTGCGTGTGCTGGGGTCCAGATTATGGTCACGCTTTCGGCGAGAGACGACTCGTTCAGAAGTTTTGCAGCACGATTGCTGACTGTATACCCTTGCTAAAATTTCTAACCGCCGCTTTGCTATCGCTGATGACGTGTTTCACGTCTGGTCGTGCAATGGCAATGGCTATTGCAATCTCCTCCGCCTCTACCGGCGGTAGATCTCGGTTTCTTTTTATTCCTATGGCGATCCCAGTGTCTAATACGGCGACCGAGGTTACGTCGCCTTCTTTCCCGATCGCTGCATCGGTGTAGGCGACCGATCCCGGTGGGAGTTTGTCCAATTTGTTAGCGAGGTGCTTAGCTCTGCTTTTCCTCCTTCCCTTGTCGTGTACGGGGTGCATGTTCTTCGGTATGGGCGAGACGTATAGATGCTTTCTGATTTCTCGATCTATGCTTTCTCTGACACTTTTGCCTTCCCCGGGCGCTAGTAGGTTTACCCAGTCGAGGATTTGCCTACCCGCCGCCGTTTCTGCGAGTCGCTCTCTCTGGAACAGCCTGACCGCCGCAGCCAGCTCTTTCCACTCATTATGCAACCCCGTTTTCTCTAGAATGTCGTTAGAAGTAGTTATGGGGAGTCCTAGAGCGAGTGACAGGTTTTGCTGACGGATGGACAACGATGAGCCATTCAAGGATTTCGCCTCAGTATATAATTAGGGCGAAATAGGGCGAGTATGAGCAAGCAAGATCATAAATGGAGACGGGTATGGGGTGACATCACCTCGGCGCTGTTGCATGGTGACCGCCGCCGGCGCTACCATATGATGCCTCCAGCAACCGCGCGCCGCGAAGGCGCGCCTCTAACAATGGTGACATCATGGAGAGCCTGCTATACATCATGTCTGGCCGCGTTGTGAGGAAGGCGCACCGGTACAAAACTTCCGAGAGCACTGTTGTGGCTGTAGGAAGAAGGAAAAGATAATTCATGGGCCTGCTACTGACTCTAGCTGAGCCACCTCTGCTGCCTGATTTATTTATTATTATAGGAAGGGAAAGGCGCGGTAACTGTCTTACTTGTTTTCTGTGGACACCGCAACCGCACCGTAAGGGAAGGGAGGAAGGTGGGAGTGAAAGCGGAAAGAGAAAGAGGAGCCGTAGTGGAGGGCTACGGAGTAATTTCGACCACCTGAGGATCTTTAACGTGCGCTGACATCGCACAGCACACGGACGCCTCTTCGTTTTGCCTCCATCGAAACGCAGCCGCCGAGGTCGGGTTCGAACCCGGGTACTCCGGGGCAGTAGTCGCGCATCTTACCACTGCACCACCCAGGCGGGGCAACCTCTGCTGCCTCGTGTGGACAGAAGAGAAGAGAAAGTAGAGAAGAAAGAAAAAGAAGAGGGAGAGAAAGACGTTCGCCGCAACAGCCGTCATCCCCCACCTAAGCGGTGGAGGGTGCAATGACTGCAGAATCTGCAGTGGGGAAGTACGAAAGCCTGAGCGTTGCTGCTACACACGGTACATTGTGCGCCCCTTGTCGAAGACAACCAGCGTTCCGTTGAAGGCATCAAAATTACCGGCGTTCTCTAATTGGTTCACTAAAAAGGAAAGACGCAGTATCTGTCACTCGTGGAATCTCGCTGACACATCCAGAGCCATCTAGACTAGGGGGCTCTGACACATCTCGCGGACAACACAGCAACGCTCAGCCTTCTGCATTTCTTCAGTGTAGATTCTACAGAGCTCAGAATTTTTAAGGCGGAAGCCTTTCTAGGCTCATGAAACGAAGTCTCGTGCGCGTTAGTTGTGCGCGAGATCTGCGCGTGAAATATGCCATATTCTGCGAGATTCCACGAGATGTGTTCTTGTTTAGCATCCCTGCCATCTGTAATCCAACGTTTGAACGCGCGCTAAGGGCCCCGCCACGGTGATGTAGTGGTAAGACGCCCGTCCACTGTGCCGGAGTTCTCGGGTTCGATCATAGCATGGTTCGATCCCGATCGCGGCGGCGCTGCGTTTCGATGGAGGCGAAACGAAGTGGCGTCCGTGTGCTGAGCGATGTCAGCGCACGTTAAAGAGCCCCAGGTGGTCTAAATTACTCCGTAGTTCACTACCGACTCCCTTTTCTCTCGTTCCGCATTCACTCCCATCCACGACCTACTGTATACAGTAGGTCGTGATCCCACCTTCCTCCCTTTCCTTACGACGCGGTTCAGGTGTTCACTAGAGCATTAGAATACGATGACAGTAATGGTCGGGTGGCCTTTCTCCAGATTGACTTAGCGAAGACATTTGACTGTCGCTCACGAACTGTTGTTTGCCATTTTAGACCATGGGAATGATCGGTTCTGTTGTCCGTGAGGGAGTGGCTTTGGCGTACCAGAGCTGCACGACGAGATTGATAACAAATGTTTAGGGGACTTCATCAGTGTACAGCCTTCCGTACGCCAGGGCTGTCCCCTAAGCCCTCTTTTATTTTGCATATATATAGAGACACTTTGTTTGAAAATACTCAAGAATAATAGCAGTCAGGGATTCAATGTACAAGCAGCCGAAGTAAAGCTGTTAGTGTATGCAGACGACATCGCTGTTTTTACCGATGATGAGGGGGGCATATGCCAAGATGTGAAGTGTTTGCGCGAATTTAGTCGCGTCACCGGTAGTGGAGTTAACTGGCCGAAATGCCTCAGACTTTGGCATGGAAGGTGGCCGGCCATCTACGCCTGAACGGTTTACCACTGTGCCTTGGACGACGACACCAGATAGTTACTTGGGGGTTCCGCTTATGGCACACACAAGTTGCAGGTGAAACGTGTCACTGCATTTGCTGCCTGAAAGCGCTCAAAGTCGGTCTCGTCGAGGAAGTTGTAAAGACTCGCATTGCACTATCGATGCGTCCGCCTGTAGGAGGAGGAGAAAACTTTATTGAGGAGAATTTGGAAAGTTCTTTCTTCGTGCGAGTTCGCTTCTCCTCAAGCCGCCCCAGGGGTGGTCATCGCTCGATGGCGCTCGACGACCTCCTTGGCCCAAGCCGTGATTGCGTTTTGCCGGCTTGGATCAGCGCCCGTACGCTGTCGCTTCTTTGAGTTTCGCGCCCATTTATTTTGTCATCAACATCATTATTTAGAATCGGCAAAATGGCTACCATTGGCTACAGCTGGCTGTAGCCACTGTAGCTGTAGTGCGATCGTGGTGCCCGCCTCCTGTCTGTTGATTTCGGATGATGAGAATGAGTTGATGAGATTTTAGCGTATTGAAAAGTTCCCTTGCGTTCAGCCTCGGTTCCTACGAAGGTTCCTACCGAGAGTGCTGACGACTAAAGCCATATGTCGAAAGGGCAGTAGACTCTGCTTCATTTGCTACGGCGCAGCAGACGGCGATGGCCTTCAAACAGGTGAGTCGTACTAGTATTACATGTATGTGACAGCGCTGCCCCCGACAATAACAAGCGATCACTCGTAGTGGCGCAGGTTCAATTTCTTCGATAAGGAGGTGGTCCGAGATGGCGAAAAGGCATTCGACCGTCTACAGGCAAGTGTTCGATGGGTAGGATGCAGCTACAGCTAATAAAATGAGTTGTCTTTCGCAGGAGCTGAGCGTGACATGTAGCGCGAGCGGTCGAGGCCAGCTTGTTTTGGGAGAAGTGGGCGGTCACGTGGTGTGCGTGAGCCGGCAGCTCCAGCTGACCACCTACCGTGCCTATGAACTGACTGTTGAGTTAGTACAGCAGATGCGAAACCATGCGTTGCTCGTCACCCTCGGTGTGAGTGCTCTTTATCATCTTCTCGTTTGGTGATCCTTGCCGCGTCCTCTTGCCCCCTCAGCAGGTTCTTTTGTGGTGTGCAGGCGGACGAGAGCGGAGTTAACCCATTGGTTAAAGTCTGGAACCAGGATAAGGTTAGTCAAGTTGTCCGTATTTTTTTTTTTAATCGGGCAGTTGATGCATGAACAGGATATTACAAAGCTCTATTAATATACCTGCATTGAACTGTTCAGTAGAGTGTAAATCTCATATTGTGCTGCCCTGCATAGATTGACAAGCATGGAGTTCCTCATTGCTGCCGGATCGTCCGAGCTGCAGCTGGTACGACACCTTCGCCGGTAGGTAATTGTTGCTACACAGGAATCATATTTAATTCTTGGCTCATTACACAGTAACATCTTTGATCTTTTATGAATATACACTGCAAGTTACTTGCTGCCTTTTGATTATCACTTCGATGCCTGGAGCTTTTGACGTATAAAATGACGGTCTATTTACTGTTCTGTTCACGAGAGATTGGCAACATTTGAGAGAACTGCAGAGCTCAATGATGCTGCGTGAGTTTGCTGTGTGATTGGTGCACTCCTTTGGAAAAATCAAGACTGCACACGTGAAAGGAAGTTCATTGCACCTCCTCACCCTTTTTCACAAGCTTAATGACCTTTGGGAGAAAGACCTGCTTGAAAATGTTTGCTGACTGCAAGGTCGGTTATCAAATTGTACTGTGTTGAAGTGAGCTGCTGTCAGCGCTGTGAAATGCGAACTACAATACTTGCTTGAGAAGTGCGAAATGTGAATATGAGCACTTGAACTTTGCTGTAGTTGGTGACTGACTAATGGAAAGATGGTGTGTTGAGCCTAGAACATTGTTCTTAGGTATTATCTCTTGCCTGACCTTTTGGGAGGCCCACATTATGAACAGCGAGCTCTTCTGAGCAGGCCAAGTCGTTGGCAGTGGACGAGCGCCTGACACTGATGGCAGTGGGCCTGGAAGATGGACGCCTCCTTCTGTATCGTGGAGACGTGACACGCCAGCAGAGCCGTCAGACTGTCGTGGACCTGGAATCGGGCTCCATCAATGCACTGGCATTTGCTGGGGCCAGCCAGCTGTTTGTGGCAACTGCCAACAAGGTGCTGTCACTGCTTCTTGGTGCACAAGGGCAGCCCACCAAGCAGCTTGTGCTGGACGCTCATGGCTGTGCCCCACAGTGTGCTGCACTCAGCAGTGAAAGTGAATTTGTCGTCGCTCGAGAGGATGTGAGTGTCTCCATTTGATATTCCTGTGCCTGTAGAGGGATGATGTGTGGGTTTTGAGAGAAGCCAAGTACTATAGCCTGATACATGCGACAGTGGCATATCTTGTCTGGCATGCTTAGACTCTGGGTGATAAAGTCTGCTAAATAGTTTTTTTAATCTGCTATCATTAGATACCTCAGTGAGCCCCTAAACCAGGCTGTGTATGTATAGCCAGTGCCAACTTCGCCGTTCAAGGAGAGGACAGCCGGCGCAGAGAGAAAGGGCTCTGACCTTGAAAGAAAGAAATAAATATGGCCCCGGTGGCGCCAGGACTAGGTTTTGATCCTGTGGCAACGTGAACAGATTTGCTTCCCTGACCACTGCAAGCGAACACTACGCAATCGCTGCAGCCAACCATCCTGCATGCTTAAGCCACTCTCTCGAGCTGTGCATTGCATGTCATTGTCTTAGAGTTCCATCCGTATGCAGTGGATCCAGACACATTGCTATTGCATTGCCCTCTTTAAGTAGTGTTGACACCAAATATTGGGGGCGTGCTTTCTTTTTGATAATGATGCTAAAAGGACCCATGAAAAGCAGTTTACCAAAACTATACTCCGTTTCATACATCAGGTGCAACGCAGCGAAAGCTATGCAAGTAGTCCGCAAGAAAAAAAATGGAGGCGTATCACTACACACTCGTTTTGTGGTAGAGTGGTTCTTGCGGAAACGGACTGTATTCCGAGCATACAAGTTTGCAGTAACTTGCTTCACGTGCTTAGGCATCTTCGCAGTGCGGATCTTATAGAAAAAATGCGCACCGAAGAACCATTTTCTCAAAAAGAAATGCGCAGCGCAGAGGGCGCAGCCAGCACAGCCATTCATTCATTTTGCTTTTTTTGTGTGAAGTGCTATAGAACCCATGTGAAACCATAGGAGCACAATGCAAATGCCAACAAAATTATAGCTAATATTTTCTTACATTCTTAGTGATGGGATGTCATGATATTATATTACTAAAAACAGTACTGCCAGTTGACTGCTGTGTTTCACGAGCTAGACTTAGGTTTCGAGATAATTCTGTCAGGCAGTCGCGGAGTGCTGCAGTCTTGATTGCTGAAGAAGCTCTCTTTCTACACAACCGAGGATGATTTTACAGCCTTATTTTTAATGGCAAAGGAGTCTGAGGATATTTTTTTTAGCCTTACACACATTTATTAGGGGGGTGCTGTGACACAGTTCACACATTAACAGCGCAGAGCTTAAAATGACAGTGTCCTTTTATTACTGTTTAACTGTATCAGACATTTAGTTTCAGCCCTAAAAAAGTTCTCAGCTTTTAACTAGCAGACTGTGGTTTATGCTTTTCAGATAATCGTTATGCTAGAGTTGTTTATTCCTGGCTGTGGTATAAAAAGGGGGTTCCAGCCAGCCATTGTTCAACTTGTTCTGTAGTAGTGCCACAATAGTGACAAGAGATGCCTGGCTGCAGGCTGTGTACTTCTACCACCCAGAGGGTCGTGGTTCTTGCTTCGTCTTTGAGGATGAGAAACTGCTGCTACGCTGGTTTCGCACGTACCTGGTGCTCGTGGCCAGGGATGCCAAGGCAACCAGGTGGGTGTTTTGATTGGTTGCCGACGCACATTTAAATGTTGTCAGTTGTGCATTTCCAATTCAGTGCCTCAGGCCATTCACTGTCTTTTCAAAACTTTTCCATTTTAGTTAAGCATAGCTTGGGTTCGGGCTAGTTGGTTAACTAATAAAAGGATTTACAGGTGTTGCATAGATACTAGACATGGATCAAAGGTACAAAGGTTCACTTAACAATGTTAGTAGTCTTTTTTAACCTGTGTCTAGTCGTCTCAATGCGGTGCCTGAAAATGTTTCCACGTGCTTTTTGGCGTCAATGTATAAGTGCTTCCAGTGACTCTTGAAATCAACATTTGATAAGCTTGATGAATATAAGAACCAACTGCTGTTGTGATAGCTGTGTCAAGAACAGCTACCTGAAGAAGCCTGCCGGAAGCTGTCAGGATTTTAGGATTTTTTACTACTTACAAGAGCAACATAAGTGTTATGAGACTTAGTGAGGGTGACAAAAGATATTTAGGCATCCAGCTCCCGAGATGAAAGACGAGGGAATATTAGATAATTGGGACCTCTTCATGCTTTTGAAATGAGAGAACACTTTTCTGCCCTAAGAAACAGAGAATAGAAAGTAATGCACAATGGAAAGACAGGAGAACGAGTGGGGATAATATGAGTTCCCTGTCTGTGTGATTGTCCAGGCACTGTGTACTTAAGTCTAGGGTATTGATTGTGTGTAACTATTTTAATGTGGTATTATGATATCACATAACATTGCTGTTTAGGCGTTTTCCCTGCATTAAGTTGCTGTCAGAATCAGTTTCCGAGGTAAAAACTGCTTCCAAATTGCTGCACAAGTGTGTAACTGATTATGTTCGAATTTGTATGAGACCTAGCGCAGAATTACTAGTCTAAACTTGTGCCAGCCATTGGTTGGAAGTAAAGTCATCTACCAACATGTGCAATGGCATTTATGAGAGCGGGCCACACTGTGGGTGACTATGGCACTAGTGTCTTCAGGAGTCAGCTATGCTATCGCATTCTCACAATTAATCGGCAATAAATTGTCTCGTTTTGGGGCAACATTTAAGATGTGGGGATGCACTACATTTACTTTCAGGGAAAAGCATATGCTAAGGTTCTTTTTTCAGTTCTCCTCGACTTCTTTTTGCATTTTTCCTTTAGGAGTGCTGGTGGCCTGGACAAAACAATAGTTACCATCTACGATATCCAAAACAAGTTTGTAGGTGAGTTGTGCACGTAGAAAAATCGGTTTTGATTGTTGAGCTGATTTTTATGCACAGCTGTCAAAACAGTTTTGCTATTTTCAAAGGGACTTATGGAATGTGTTTTGAGCTCTCGTTTTTCATGGTACTATAGAAGAAATAGGGCAGGCACCAGGACGCCTCTAGCTATCTTTAATCTCCGGCTGTCCTCTCGATTCTCAATATGCCAGCATGACGCTCAGTCTCTCGCACGCGCGCTCCCAAACCTCGGCTTCGTCCTCTTCGTTCTGTTTGCAGATTCCATCATGAATCTGCAACACATAGTGTGCGTGGAGTCCTGTGGTTGCAATGGTTAACATAAGACATGTTTTGAGCCTTGACATTGCATTACACATGTGATATAATGGGGACAGTGGTTACAGGGTTCAAGCGCTTGTCACAGAATCACTTTATTCGTTTTCACCTCTTGTGCTAAAGAATGTCACTGCCTGTGTGGACCGAACCTAGTGGCTATGAGCAGACACCAGCTTGTAGTATAAACTTGGCCAAAGAATAATTTTTCTTACTGTCACTTGCTAAAACCGAATTTCAATTTTTTGCATAGTCACTAAACAAGCGTAGCTTGGCTCAGAGAAAAGCAGGTTGCTTCATCAACTCAATATATTGGTTAATAAGTGATCAGAATTACAGCTAAACCTCGATATAGTGAGCACAGATATTGTAAATTATTGGCTGAATCGAACTCTTCTTAAATATTTCTAACAAACACATGAAATTTCCACTTTATATATCAAACATGGCTCGCTACAAAAATGATATGTCGAACTCCCATTGTCAAATGATGTTCACTCGAATCTCAGGTGCCATGCTTTGCCGCAGTACACAAGTGACTGGTGGTTCGACAAGCGCTCTTGCGAAGGTGCATGCTTTGTAGGCATTTACCAAGAGCGCCGCCGAAGATACAGCAGCATTTATGGTGGTTGCTAATCAGGCACTCAGCATGACTCAACATTTTTTGAACCCGTCCATAGCAGTGTGGAAACAGTGACATGGACAACTAAAGCCTTGTAGCTATATGCTTTTACATCGGCTGTCACGAAGTATTGTTATACCATTCATTCTGATGTATAATTTTTCACGCCACATTGCTGTGATGCCGAAAATCCGCCTTAGCTGGTGCTTGGCCTGCCGTCTGCCGGCGTCGGTGCTAGTTAATTAGTGTTGGTGCAGAGAAGCCAAACTATCTGGCGCTCAGTTTTTTCAGTCTCCGGAATCGCCTCGAGCGTCTTCAAAAATGTTGATAGAACTTAAAAAAAGATCTCCCCATGTCTCTAGCAAATTTCGCTGCTTTTACATGACTTTCTTGTGAAATCTTTTATTGTGAATTTCAGCTACCTATATAGAACTATTTTACACTTTTTTACTTGGTCATTATAACAAGGCTTGACTGTAGTAGATTTGGCCAGCCTGGCAGGCCTTCATTTTCATGCAATCAGGATAAAAAAAAATGTTTGTTATTGCTTTTGAAACTTTATTGAAATCGAGAGTAACAGGTCACTGTAATTGAGAAAGCTCTTAGTTGCTCTGTTCAGTTTTACTTCTGGAAATCTCTATTTTACAGCTCTGACATACTCTGTACTGCTATTTCTATTTACATATTGTAAGAAAAGTCCCCGTTATTTCATATACATCATCATATACATCATGTATATTTCATATACATCATCATCATGCCCATACAGTGATCTAGTTAGATCATTGCATTATTGGCCATGTTTTTGGCATGATTACTGTAACACTGTAACACTGATTACTGTACTGTAACATTTTGTTGTTTTTTTGTAAAGCTAGTGGTATTGCATTTTTATTTAATTATCTCTCTAAATAGATGTCACAACACTTCTTAAAGCTGTTATGTTAAAAAAGCAAGCCGCTCTATCCTTGTGAGGGCTTCATCCATAGTATGGAAATGAGTATGACTGGCTGGAGAGAAACGCCTTTTCCGTCATGCTTCATGCAGCCTACTCGGCAGCTATTCCGGGTGTGGTGGACGTGATGGCAGAGTGGGGTTCCCTGTATGTGCTGGTGCAAGAAGGCAAGCTGTACTGCCTTCGCGAGAGGGACACCCAGAGCAAGCTGGAGCTGCTCTTTCGCAAGAACCAGTACTCGCTGGCCATCAGGTAGGTCCATTTGGGAGGACGCACTTGGTATATTCTGTGCTGTGAAATCCTCATGATGGCATGTCTTCCCGCACTGGCGTGCGAATAAGGTGGAATGGGTCATTTTGTATTACTCGCATCCTGCTGGAGATTGCATTTTGTGCTTATTGCCTTTTGCTCCATTTCCTTTCTGCCTCTGCCCTGACATTGCATATTTCTTTATTTTATTGTGTTCTGTGAATTAGAAGCTTCAGCACGTGTTGTGAACTAATGCTTTAAATGTGGTGGTAGAAACAGAACGAAACTGGAGACAAAGCAATTGCTGGAGACTCAGCTTTGTCAGTGGAGTTTTGTTCCTATGCTTGGGGGAGCAGCTGGAGCATTGGCGCATGTCTGCAAGTCTTTATCGTGATTTGTTTCAAATGTTTTGTCTTCATGTTGCCACTATGTCCAAGAGGATAACATGTATGAGAGTTGGAATGATGTGGCTTGCTTTGTAGCGCTCATTCATTCCTGCAAACCTTGCTCACTTTGAAGTAGTACAGTTTCTCGTGAATTTTGCATTGGGTGATTATCAGTTCAACATTGAACTCATTATACACTGCTTATAACTCTCAGCAAATTTTGATTCTTTTTTCATTTTTCTGCTTTCATGTGTGTAATAGTGAATGCATACCCATCTAGCATGCTTCATCTTAGTATGTGGTCTATTAACCAGTTTAACCAGTTATGTTTTATTTCTTATTGTATTGTTCAACTTCATCAACTTTTTATTCTAGTGAAAGCTTTAATAAATACAAAGCACTTGCATGCGTGCATGTGTGTGTGCCTGTGTAATGTGTCAAAGGAGCTTACAATAAGCAGTTTTGAAGAAAAGGGAGGTGAACAGGCTTTTTTTTTTTCACAAAAAAAGAACAAAACATAAGCTACATAAACCTGCAACATTGAAAAGGCAAAGTTCTCATCTGTATCTGTGCTTTTGGTGTTGAACTCTTGTAGTTTGTTAATTTATCCGAAAGCTTTGTTGTTCCACGTTTTATGTTATGCACACCCATAAAGTCGTTTATAGACTCTTGAAATATATAAATAAATAAAAACAGGTGTTTGAAGGTTACTTGTCATCTGCCTGCATACACCTAGCAAATGTGAATGTTCAAAATAAAATTTGCTTCATACATTTTTGATGCCATGCATATTCTCTATGCAGTTTAGCCAGAAGCCAGAAGTATGATCAGGATGGCCTGGCTGACATATTTCGTCAGTATGGTGACCACTTATACAGGTAGGTCGCAAATGCTTACAGAATGTGGAGTTAACTGCTGGGTATTCATTGCAGCTTGTAGGTACAGGGGTTTAACTTTCTGAGAAATGTAATTGCTTTCGAGTTAGACCTTGCATATCAGTCTAGCATGTGGCCACTTGTAATTCCCTTGGTTGTTGCCTTGTTGCTCTAAGTGGGAAGGGCAAAAAATGTCTGGGTTCTCTGGTCTAAAAACTTTTGAAAGTGACTTGTTACTCTATTATGCCAGGCAGAGGTTGTTTGCCTCAGTGCAACACATTTATGAGGTTGGTTCGGTGGTTTTTTTGAAGACTCCCATTAGCCTAGGTAGATTTTAAGCCCCCCCCCCCCCCCCCCCAAAATCCCCCGTCTCTCTTGGGATATCTGTATAATCATTGGCTGCAGGCAGGCTGTCTCCTATCAAAGGCCACTTTACAGGAAACAAGTCTACGGAAACAAAACATTTTCAAGCTCAGGTCTCAATACACTCTTATGTCCATCAGTAAAAGGCTGTGTCTCCAATCACTTCTGAAGTGGGTTGAAAATCAAACCCTACAACTTTGCTTTTGCTGTGCACTGCAGAATCATCAATATGCTGTGTCAGTTTTGCATGTTAAGTACATCTAATGCATGGAATTTTTCAGTATTCTTGTTGTCAGGTGCTGGTTTGCTTAGCTTCATGACATATCCTGCAGCAAAGGTGATTATGAAGGAGCTGTGCAGCAGTACCTGCGCACCGTTGGGAAGCTGGAAGCCTCCTACGTGATTCGCAAGGTAAAGTTGTCCTTCCATGTGCACGATGCAATCACTTCCAAACATATCATAGCTTTTCACAGGTACCTGTTTAGTCATGCAGTGGAAGCAGGTGCATGTTATGGGCAGGTGCATGCTGCTGATGTAGGTTTCTGGAAACAAAACTAGAGAAAGAAAATGGCTACACATAGGGAGCCAGTACATGTAGGCTTCCTAGCTACACAGTATGAAAGATCACTGAATAAGGAATGAGGGGGAGCCTCAGTTCACAAGTCGAGCCAACGGTTAGGCAAGTGGACTTCTCTTTGTCAGTCTTCTTCTTCTTGTTCTTGTCTTCTGAAGTCCATTACAAAGCGAGCAGCACAGGTCTAGGATTTTAAAAGCTTCTAACTTGGTGTCTGTGATTACAGTGCTTGTTATTGCACTGCTTATTGTGATTAATGTGGGTGAAATGCATATGCTCTGTGCCTGGCACAGAGCATATGCATTT
>JAJIZL010051822.1:0-19801 GCA_023969395.1 Amblyomma maculatum
GTGTGTGTGTGTGTGCGCGCACGCGCACTGATGTTTAGATGCTATATTGTTTAAAATCGCAGGATAAGTGTGTGCTGTTACAACCAGGCATTCCCTTGACAGGAGCTTGGCGAGCCGATGCTTCTCCGAATAGGCAAATCTTGTCCAGGAGTCCAGTGTACTGTTACGTGCCTTCATTGGTTCATAGTACGGTCGTTGAAACTGGGCAGTCTGCAGCACTGAAACGGCATGACAAGTGAACGAAAACAAATTGCACACCGTTGCAGACAACGGCACAGACAGCAGTTGAGGTTGCTCGCGCGTAGAAAGACGGAAGCGGCTGGGGTATCGTGTGCGCCATAGTCTGCAAAGGTGCACAAATTGGCTTAGTTCGTTTATCGTGCAGTTTGAGAGCAGGTTTTTGCATTGAGCAACTAACTTGACCAGTTTTATTGACCATACTATGATCCAATGGAGGGCACGTAAGAGAATATTGCGCAACTTGGAAACACCAGCTGGCAGAGCACCTTCTAAGGGTATGGCCGGCTCCACAACTACCCTTTTCGTGCCTTTTTTAAATTATATCTGTCCTAATTGTCTTTGCATACCTTGTTTTCAATGCATATACTAACTGTGAACAAAGGCTGCCTACGTGACGTCAAGTTGAAACCAGAAAAATGTTCCAAAAATTTTGTTTAAATCAGCATCTCTATGCATTGCGCTCCCGTCGAGTGTCAGCCGCCGGATGACTCCCATGCGCATGTATCGCGCTTATTTTATTTTTTTTTTATTTTTTGAAAAATATAAAGCATTGAAAATATGGCTTCATAATTTTTCAATCTATTTTAAGGTTATACCCGACTTTTCTTCATGAAGAGGCCATATCGTAACTTCGCTGTGAAGTAAGAAAAAGATTTTTTGCTTTATAAAGATGCTTTTACGTACATTCATTTGTGGCCCTTTCCCACTCCAGACGCGGAAGTGGCCACCACTGGCACTGAAAGCAGCGCCGACCGTTGCCAGCCTGACGGCGTGCTCGCAGTCGATAGAACCACACCGTATTCACAAACCGGCGCTCGCGACGCCGCAGAAGACTGGGGCTGAAAATTAGGCTTTATGCCCATGGGAATGATTAGACGAGAGCGTTTTCAAAGCAGTTTTATAATTTAATGGTGTATCTAAGAGGTCCATTTTTGATACAGAGTAACCACGAGCATTCTAGAATAGATTGTGACTGCATGAAAAGCCATTTCAAAGACGCAGTATATTTAAAACTTCGCTCGAGTATGGGGTGCGCTTTGGGAGGGCCACATATGTAAATGCAGCGTACCGTAACATTTTTCTCTTTTCGCGGAGCACCAGAAGAGATAGGCGATTGTTAAACGTTGGCGAGAGTTTTAGGAATTTTTAGACGAAGTAAGTCACGTCATTCCGGAGACAATCGCTTTTTTAAAACTCCGCTAAAGGTGTGTGTGTTGCAAAGCTGTACATACCGACGGAAGGCTCGTTACTCAGTGGTTGTTTCTCCGAATAACGCAAGCTTCTCTTGTAGCCTGATATATGCTGCCATATGCACTGAATTTGCTTATTGTTAACAGTCGTTCAATGTGTGCAGACTAGGAAAACTACATTCAAAAAGCACTCCTCAAACATTATGACAAGGCAATGAAAGAGAACGGCTCACTGTAAGAGACGGCGGCACAGACGACGCTCTATTCGTGCGTGGAAGAAGCCGGTGTCCGCGAACACAATTTGTTTGAGCAGGCGGGGCATTCTGGTTGTCTGCTGATGCGCGTCGTTCTTTTCTCATGCTGTGTGAGGACTGCCTTCAGCTCAAAGATTCGCATCATTAGAGCGGCAGTATTGAAGAGGAAATGTAACCTGCGCAGCAGCATGTTAGACAACACAAGAAGCTTTCGCAATTGCGAGCAGCATTCAGCGGATGGCTACTTTTTCAGAGGTATGTCGGTCATTACAATGCATACATAGGGAGCTTGCATAAAGCGATGCATGCTGGGAAATCCGTCATGTTATTTGCAGCAGACGACGTGCAGAGAAGTGAATTGATTCGAGTGCACTAATCGCCGTCTTCTACGTTCCACCAAACACGTGCCTACTCGTAGGGACCTTGCGCTGGAGTTTTGTGGCGCCGCCTCGTGGCGGCCAAGAAAAGCCTGACTGGGTAGTGCAACGGCGGCTCTGCCTATGCCTATGCTGCTTTCTTTGTCTATTCGTGCTTCTTATTGCCGCTTCGTGAGCGTTAAAAGGGTCGTCACGTATCATGGACGTCATTGTGAACGAGCAGTGGCCTAACATTAAAAAAAATAATAATACATAAGCGCTGCGCCTGCCTTCCGGCGAAATATTCAAAGCATGCGGCATTGATCTTGCCGTGTACCATCCATCCCGAAACATCGCCACCGCTGCTAGTTTCGCTTGCAACATAGGGTGCCACGGCCAAATTAACAATTTCCTCGTTCAACTCTATGCTTTCTTTCAAGCCGCACGAAACGAGGCTACAATGCGATTGGTACGGGCGGTCATGTGCATGCATGCACTGGTTATAGAAATGCCGTTCGCTCTAAGTTAAGCGTTCCGCAGGCTCAAAGCCGAGCTGAAATTTATATGAGTACAGCTATATGTTTTATCTGTGATCGAGAGCGGTCCGTTATGCTACTGTTTTCGGCAGCTGTGCGAGTAAGAACTGCACATACGTACGTCAAGCAACAAATGGTAAGGACGATAAACTAGAGTTTACTTAAAACGTTTGCTATCTCGATGAAAGCAGCCATTCACTTTCTAGAGAAAACAGTAATAGACGTCATGTGGGGCATATTTATAATTTCTAAGCAGCCGACAATAGCATTTCGGTCATGCACCGCGCATTCTTGATCTGATAGAGCGCTTAATTCTAGTATGCAAAGTCCCCACTGCCCCAACAGGCAAAAGCTTGGGCTCGAGAGCTGCAAGCACATAAATCAAAGGCTATTAGCCGTTAAACGAGGGCGGCGTGCCTTCTGATATCAGCCTAGCGACCAACTCAAACGCCTGCCGCGGTGTAATTCGAACGTTTCTGCAGTCCCAGCTTAAGTTTTCTGTGAGACTTTCCAATACATGGATTGTATTTCCAAACATTACGAGTGCGACTTATCAGCTAAACGGTGCGTAAAAAGCAAAAACCAGCTTAGGACCAACTTACAAAATCACATGCATGCATTGAACGCAAACCCCAACGGCCTATGCACGGCCGGCTCAAGGTGCCCATCTAAAGGACTTTTTGTGCCTCAGAGGGGTTGTTTACGCTGCCTATATCCGTGTTTCGGTTTCGTGTATTCACTTGCTACAGCTCAGCTGCGTGTAATGTTTTCATAGAGCTCCACGAATTCGCGCCACTCTCGCCTGGTTGTATCGACTGGCAGCGCGCCGAGACTTCGCCTTCAGTTACTGCATGTCGTATTGTCACGTAGTGGTGACAAGGCCGTACACGCCAAAAGAAAACACAGGCGTGATGGTACTGAAATAAATCTTTATAGGGGCTGACTTGCGCCCGCAAAAGAACAAAGCAACTCGGCAGCGGCGATAGCAACAAACGTGCTGGTCGGTCGTCGGACAAAGAATGCTCGTCACACTCGTCAACGCTCAATTTAAAGGCTGCACAGAACAATCTAGATAACGTCGCAAACAGCTACCAGCACGGGCTGGAACATTGTGGAAAGGCACACGAGTGGTCGGAACCTTCGAGACAGATCTCGGTGCATCTTGCGCTACAACAAAACTGATAAAGGTGTGACTCGCGACATCGAGCATTAACAAACAAAGATTACGGAACTGATACGCGGTCCAGAATCAGAGTGATAAGCCTGTATGCCGGTGGCTGTTAAAAAACAACAAATACTGTTTTGAAGGTTTCGCGGCAGTATAATGCCGGACGTTGGATTATTTATTGCCTTTTTTTTTACATCATGACAGCCCTACATGAATTTTCAGTGCCTTAATTTCGTTGTAATTCATACATAATAGAATATAATGCGGTGGATCTATACTGGCTCCATGCATTCGAATGCAGGCGCCGGCGATTTGTACCACCCAGCAGACGTCTAGGGGGCGCTTTTTAGCACCGCTAGCTAGTAACCTAGGTTTTAACCTGTCATATAGATTAGGTTTTATGGAGCTTATCATAGGAGCAGAAGACTAAGGTAATGTTCAACATCCTCGGGAACGAACAGCAGTTTACATTAGGTAGCGAAATACTGGAAGTAGTAGGCGAATATGTCTACTTAGGACAGGTAGTAACCGCAGATCCGGACCATGAAAGGGAAATAACAAGAAGAATAAGATTGGGATGGTGTGCATTTGGAAAGCACTCGCAGATTATGACTAGCAGCTTACCGGTATCGCTCAAGAGGAAAGTATACAACAGTTGCATCTTGCCTGTACTCACCTACGGGGCTGAAACGTGGAGGCTAACCAAGAGGGTTCTACTTAAGTTGAGGACAACCCAGAGGGCTATGGAACGCAAAATGGTAGGGGTAACATTAAGAGATAGAAAGCGTGCAGAGTGGGTCAGAGAAATAACTCAAGTTACCGACATACTAGTGGAAATTAAGAAGAAAAAATGGACATGGGCAGTACATGTAGTGCGAAAAGAGGATAACCGATGGTCGCTGAGGGTAACAAACTGGATTCCAAGGGAAGGAAAGCGTAGCAGGGGGCGGCAGAAAGTTAGGTGGGCGGATGAGATTAAGAAGTTCGCAGGGGTCAAGTGGATGCAGCTAGCACAGAACCGGTTTAAGTGGAGAAATGTGGGAGAGGCCTTCACCCTGCAGTGGGTATAATCAGGCTCATGATGATGATAGATTAGGTGGAAAGGCGGTAGAGCAGCGCCTCCCCGGTTTGATGTATGCAGACGATATTGTACTGCTAGCTGAGAGTCTGGAAGAATTGCAAACTTTAGTTAAGTATTTCGGAGACGAAGGGGACGCTCTATGCATCAGTTTTAGTGCAGTTAAGTCGGGTCTGATGATTTTCAAAGGCTCAACTGATCAAGGTCTTCAAATACAAGGCCATGAAATACCCAGAGTAGCAGAATATAAATATCTGGGAGTATGGGTAAACGAAGAATTGGCATACATTGGAAAGCATGAGCAATCACTTAAGGCCAAAGGGCGAAGAAATGCCGGGATAATGAAGCATAGCGCATTGTGGGGATACAACAGGCATGAGGTTTTGAGGGATATTTGGAAAGGAATTATGGTGCCCGGACTTATTGTCGGAAATGCAGTTTTGTGCCTAAAATCAGAGGTACAGTCGACATTAGAAATAAATCAGAGAGCCGTTGGAAGATTACCACTAGGTGCCCACGGCAAAACTACAAATGAGGCGGTACAGGGAGATATGGGCTGGGCATCTTTCGAATTACGGGAAGTACAGAGTGAAATATTATATGACGAACGCCTGAGGAAATTGGACAGTAACAGATGGGCAGCTAAAGTATTTAAATACCTGTACTTAAAAAGCGTTGACTCACAATGGAGGAAAAAAACTAGGAAACTAACCAGTTAGTATGCTAGTCACAAGGAGGAAGAAATAATGAGCACTGAGCAACGGGTGAAAAACACAGAAGGTAAAAATTGGATTAATTCGATGAAAAAGAAACAGAGTGTGGAATTATACCGAAAGTGGAAAATGCAGATCAGGAAGGCAGATTTCTTTTATAACTCAAGAGGCAGTGCCCTACTTTTTAAAGCTAGATTACGGTGCCTTAGAACACGCAGCTACAAAAAGAAATTTAACAATGAAGATGACGCATGTGCTGTATGTGGTAACTCCAGGTAAACAATTGCCCATATTATACTCGAATGTAACGGTATCCATCCGGAAGTTGATGCAGGCGCAGTCACTGTTCCTGAAGCTCTGGGGTTTAGAGATAACAGTGGCCGGGTGAATAAACCGGCGGTGGAAACTAGCAAAAAACGACTGGAAGATTGTTGGCTTAAAAGCAGAGAAGTGGCATAATGTTAGTAACGTAGAAACAAAAGGTTAATAAATAGAATGATGGTTTAGTTAACCAATTTAAATCAATAATGAAGATATAGGGAAAAAATGACCATGATAGCTACTGCTACCACTCTGTTTCAAAGGGGACGCTCCTATATTCCATCCATCCATCCATCCCATTCGCGGCGCCCCCTGGGCAGCGCAAGGCTCCTATATACGTGCGTGCATGATGTCGGCAGGTTTGGGGAAAGTATGGAAAAGGAAGGCAAGGAAGTGCGGCTTGAAACTGTTCACGGTACGTGCCGATGACTGTACTATGGATCTGGACTTCTGGCCGCCCGTCGAAAGCACCGACTTTCATTCCTAGTTCTGGCGATTAGTTTGTTACTTACCGGGATTGGTGTCGATCTTGCTGTTCGTCCATCTGTCTGTTCGTCCATGCGAGCCATTCGCGTCGAAATCCCTCAGAGTGCTCCTTTGCCTCTCGGACTCGTGCATGCAGGATTTTGGAGTCATGCAGAACTCGCATCCGATTTTTTCAATCGCGCCAGCATCGTCTGCGCGCATTTTGCGCGCTCATGTTAACGCGTCTATGCTGCAGTGCAGTGCTGAGT
Organism: Amblyomma maculatum; assembly: GCA_023969395.1. Lineage (NCBI taxonomy): Eukaryota > Metazoa > Arthropoda > Arachnida > Ixodida > Ixodidae > Amblyomma > Amblyomma maculatum. The sequence continues at coordinate 6,591 of JAJIZL010051822.1, forward strand.
CATCTGCTCACAGCGACGACAACATGGCGGATTACCCAGCAAGCATCATACCTTGCAAGCTTCTTATAGATGCACTTTAAAAATAAACTGGCTTCAAGTTACTGTGTCATACTTTGTGTCACTTCTACAAACCATTCGATAACTTCAACCATCTGCTTTGTTTACTGTTGCTCTAAGAAACTAAGAAATTAATTGGTACGTTCTCATTGCATGTGCTTGTATGGGTCTTGCTCTCGAGTTGGAGCCCCCTATGTTTAGCGGCGTTTTAAAAATATTCCCCCTCTGTAATAAGGCTTCATAATTTCACAATGTGTTCAATGATGTTCATAGTGGCTCTGCACCAAATGTCATCATAAGGCACACAGTTAAATTGGAAAACGACTTCGAAATCGTTTGGTATCATGTACAGGGTGGTCCACTCTAAGTGCGAACACGGCTCCGCGTGGCCGCGCTCCGCGGAGCGCCAGCGGATCCGGCGCGTTCGCGCATCGAAGCAAAGCCGCGCAGGCGCACAGGGGCCCGGGGGAGGAGCTTCGTGTCGTCTGCTACCGCGCTGGCGCAAGCGATGCAATGCAAAGCAAGAGGACCAATGCAAGCAATGCCAGCAATGCAAGCAAGGTGCGCGCCAACGCTGTAGCAGACGACACGAAGGTCCTCCCTCGGGCCCCTGTGCGCCTGCGCGGCTTTGCTTCGATGCGCCAACGCGCCGGATCCGCTGGCGCTCCGCGGAGCGCGGCCACGCGGAGCCGTGTTCGCACTTAGAGTGGACCACGCTGTACATTACAATAGACGCTAAGCCTTGTTTTCAACCCAGTCGGCCAATCTTGGCGAGAGTAGCGCCATTGCATGTGATTTACCTTGAAGGCCTCGCCTTCAGAAAAGGGGTTCGCGAGCCATGGTCGTGCCCGACAAGTGACAATTAATTCCAGTCTCTCTTTAAAACACCGGTTTATTTCCGGATAAACGCAAAATCATTCAATAAAAGGGGGAACAAACAAAAGAAACGCCCCTGCGCTAAAAACATGCTGTCGACGCGCACGACAATACACTGTCATTGATAAAACCTAACGAGGGTCAGGGCTTCACCGCGACAAACAAAACACACTGCGGCGCGAACAAGGCGAGCGACAGGGCCAATGCACAGCTACGGCACAGCAGGCATTGCTCCTCGCGTGGCAGCAACTCACGCGAATACGCCTAGGTCGTTTATGTAGGCACTCCTTCCATCTTCGTGTCGCCGGTCTTTGCTCCGTCGTCCGTTCCCAGCCCGTTGGCCCGTGACGCTCGCTAGCCGCCCCGCTCTAGCCTCCCCGCCGGAGCAAAAAGGCCCCGCACCTTGCTACCGACGCACTTATCTACCCTCGTCTCTTCGCTGCTAACACATGGCTAACATCCTGCCCTCAAGATTAGCTGCTCGCTCATGCGCACTCGCGCTGCCCACGCAAACACAATAAAAAAGAGAAAACGCGCGCGTAATTTAGAACACTTAAGCTGCGGAGCCCCACAACTTCAGTGACGGGGATTTTCTATAGAAGTAATCATGCAGACGCAGCGTGAGCAATTTGCACGCATACATTCGTAAAGAAAGTATAATGCGAATACCCGCGAAGGGAAACCGAAAGGAGAACAGGTTACAACGATGAACAATGTAAACAACGCCCACCCTCCCCACAAAACTTAAATGTGCTGTATCGGTAATTGGCTTACTTTGTAGTAGCTGAGCCGGCAACCATGACGCAACACGAGGCCCACCAGAGATGCATGCGGCGAGCGCCAAATCGCGTTTTTCATCCCAAACGCTCGTTATATGTGGCTGACCTGACGACACATGGTGTCATAAATGACAATTACTCCAGTGACATGGAGAAACTGAAAGCCCCGGAGCCAGTTCAGTTCTGCGGAAACGTTGCCGAGAGCTGGAGACGTTTCAAGCAACGCCTGGAAATCATGACGGCAACAGAACCGACGGTGGCCAGAAGCGACGCACAGAAGATGGCATTGCTGTTGCACGTGACTGGCGAACAAGCCGCCAAGGTACACAACACGTTCGGACTGGAAGGCCAGCCTACCTTCGAAAGGGTGCTGAAGAAGTTCCATCACTACTATTTCCCAAGGAAAAATTACACCTACGAGCGTTTCATCTTTCGCATGCGAGAACAGGCTGAAGGTGAGTCATTAGAGCAGTTTTACCGGGATCCACTGTTGAAAGCCTTAACATGCAAATTCGGCAGTCTGGCTGATTCCATGATTCGAGACCAAATCGTATCTAGGGCCGCAAATCAACTCTGACTGAGGCTGCTGCGTGAACAGAACTTAACCCTCGATAAAGTGGTGGGCATGTGTAAGACGGACGAGTTATTGACCAATAAGAGTAAGCTGTAGAACTAACAAGCGCAAGCAATCCACTACATAAACCGAGGTTCCAGGAAACGAAACTCAGCCACGAGCGGTGATCAGATAACGCTGCGACAAGTGTGCCTACGTACACAAGAAACCAGCTTGCCCGGTAGCAGGTGAAGAGTGCCACAAACGCAAAAAGGGGAAATTTTGCAGCGTGCTGCACACGATCAACCATCCACAAAATTCATGAGGAGAAAACAACTGCCGATGAATTCGACATTCTAGAGGAAGGAAGCCACAGCGCGGGAGCCAAGGCTTTGGCTCGCAGCAGCGAAGGTGGGAGGTACCGACGTTGAGTTAAAATTGATACTGGGGCACAGGCGAACCTTTTGCAGGGGTGTAACTACTGCTCAATTCGCTCCATTCTGCTCCAAACTGCTTTCCCTGCTCCATCCTGCTCCGAAAGGCAATATTGCTCCAAAACTGCTCCAAACTGGCTGCCTCCACCTGCTGCCATCACATTTAGCAGAACGCGGGAACATTTCAGCGTATCGGGGGAAAAGACATCACTCTTCTTGCGCTGCTTTTAATAGAAATAAAATTTTGTAAGCAAGGGAACCATAGAGCATAATAAATTTTTGTTCAAAAGTAAATTTAGCATGAGATTGATTGGAGGGAATTAATTGCGAAACAAATGCTCTCTGCATGTGGTATATAGCACATCCTAACGGCATTTTCAATCGCTGGTGAAGATAGAAGTGAGAGCAGCAAGCGAAGCAGACAGCGCAAACTACTGTGAGCCGTTAGGAAACTTGTCCACTGCAAAAACTGCGTGAGTTATTTTAATGTTTTGACTTTGAAAACAAGTAGGTACTTCACCATTGAGCCCCTCTGTCAGTGGCAAGCACGTCAGACCTGCGGCAGACAAAATCATACTTGAAGCGTAATGGGTTGGTACGCCAAAGGTGTCAGTCACTAGGAAGCTTTTCAAGGGTGCTGGAAAGCCACATAGGGCCTATCACCAAGATGTTAGAAATGAGCTCCAGCATTGCTCATGCAAAATAATGATAAACTATTGGCAAGAGGTACTGAAGTAAAGAGGCTGAAGGATGAAAAGGCTACCTTTCAGTGCCATCTATCTTTCTTGAACGCACTACTATTTCTCAGGAATTTATCAGCACAGGCATCGGAGGAAAAAAGATATGCAGGAGACAAAAAAACAGAAACGTGCACATTAATCTGAACTAAATCTGTGGCGCTGCTTGAGGGCATCAAAGTGGTAGACTCGACAGATTTCTCGACATTTAAATATATCATATCAAAATAGGCAAACGGTTTAGGTTAGGCTGCTAGTATGTTCCAAGTTGTTGCAGGTCAGGCTGTGTTACATTATACATCTTCACATGCTTTGGCCGTGTGTCTTGTCAGGGGTGAGTGCAAAGATAGAAAAACATCTAACTTGCATAAAAAGGATTCATATTGGGAATTGTGTATGTCAGAAAGAAAAACCCGCAATAATCAGAGGCGTTTATTCTTAGTAATGTGCTCCAAAACATCATTCAAATGCTCCAAAACTCTAGTTTTGTCGCTCCAAAGCTGCTCCAAAATCGCATTATTCCTACTCCCTGAGCTGCTCCAAAATGCCTGAGCCTGCTTCTACCCCTGCTTTTGCCACTCTCGTGATGAAAACGAGTGGGGCAAAAAACGCCGCTTCGGCGACCATTTTGCACCCCTACAATGGAAGGGTAATTGCGCATGTTGGTACAACGAAGTATGCAGTGACCTGCAATGGAATCGAGCAGGTTTTCGAGTTCTTCAACCTTCAGAAATCCCGCACTCCCATCCTGGTTTTCATGTCTGTGAGCTCTTTGCATTTGTCAACCACGTTTCTGCAGGCACCTGTAGTGATGTTAAGTTCGTGTTCGGCAGGTAGAGAAGCAGAAGACGATGATCTGATGATGGTCAGGAGGAGATATATATTTACAGAAGCAAAATAGTTTACATTGGCAAACTGCAACTTACAGTAACAAGAGTTACACAGACAACAGCAACTTAAGACAAAATAGACTCTCGCACAGAGAAGTCACTCTACAAGCCCTTACTTTTCTACCGTGCATTTCGGTTAAAACCTAGGGACTGTAAATACGTGCTAAGCACGGAGCCTCAATCTTGACTGTCGAACATGGTCCGAGGACCGCTTTTCGATACCAGACGTCAACAAAGACACAAGGGCGGTCACCTTAGGTGATCCGCCCCGAAAACGAAGCAGCCAATCAAATTATTTAAAAACATGCCACAACCCCAGTGGGTTGGGAACAATCTCGGACCCAGGTCCTTAATTACGTCAAATAAAAATACAACATTCAAAACACACACTCTCTCCACTCGCTGGTCCCCAAACCCTCTCACACGGCGCCTGTCTTTGCCTCCCCCCCCCTCAGCGTGTTTGCGACGCGACCTTGCAGCTGGTGCCTTTGTGAAAAAAACGCCGCGGGGGATCTGTCTGGAGACTAGGCCATCCAGCCGTCCCGTTCGAGGAAAAAGGGGAGGGGGGGCGGCACTGTGAGCGCTTGGGTCAGGGCAAAACGGCTTCATTATCGGGGTCTCTCTGCCCGGATGTTTCGCGACACAGCGGGAGATCGCTGGGCTGATTGCCTACTTGGGAGGGCCGAGGGTCGCGCCTATTGTCGCCTTCTGCAGGACATTTAGTGAGCGCTTGTGCCAGTGCAAAGAGCTTCATTAACGGCGTCTCCCTGCACCCATGCTTGGCCCCACGGCGGGCGAACGCTGGACGAGCTGGCCGTAAAGTGGTTCGCAGAAGCGTGCCACTGTTGTTCCCGGCTGATAATTGGATGCGTCTGTCGTTCGCTTCTTGGCGACGCCTCGGGGCGAAAGGACGAAACAAACCAGGCCTCCCGCGCGCCCCGCGAGCCCGCGAGCCCGCGCCCAAGAAAAGGGGAGAAAAGGAAAAAAAAAAACAACAGCGCTCGCTCCTTGGCCTCGGCGCGTGGGGGGTTCGACCGCCAGCTTGACTCCATGCGCGAGTCGCTTTTCAATGCGGTCTTACGCCTGTGATGATGCAGTGTCCGAGTTTCCGGAAGTATTCCGCTTTTTGGGATGCGTGAAACGAGCGTACCATATGGTCCTCAAAGATGGAGCCACCCCTGTAGTACAAGCAGCTCGTCGAGTCCCACAGGCACTGCTACGACCGCTAGAGTAGGAGTTGAAGCGCTTGTCCGAGGCCAACATAATCAAGAAGCTTCAGGGGTGAACGGACTGAGTACGTCCCTTGGTCATTGCTTTGAATGATGGTCAACTTAGGATTTCCCTAGAACCCAGGGCTATAAATAAGCTGGTGAAATGATAACATTATCAGCTGCCTCATATTGAGGATATTGAGGCTGAGCTAGCTGGTGCTCAGTGGTTCTCAACTCTGGATGCCAACCTAGGTTTCTATCAAATCTCTTCGGACTCGGAAACTGCAAGGATATATACTTTTGCCACTCCATTAAGAAGATCGAAGTGTCTAAAGGTACGTCCGACGTATCCATTCGATTCTCTTAAAGATACGGCGGACGTCGATATACAGGCTCATGGCTATATGCACGTCGAACGCGGCCACATTCCGCTTGCTACGCGTGAATGAATCTTATCCTCTATGATATCAGCTAGCCGCCACTCTCGATGAGGTGCTACGAAGAGTGCATCCGTTCTAACATAGATCATGGTCTTCACTTAGGGTTGTGTACGGCAAGCATCGCTGTCACGCACATAGCTGCAGGCGATGCTACGTACTGCACCAGCTCCACCACATCGAGATACGCACATTCACGAGCAGCTTTCGCTTCGCACTAAACTATCACCTCGATCTGCCCGTAATGCGAGCGAGCTATTCCTAGCATTTACGCTGTCTTAGGTCCTGCATCGACCTCCGAAGATCTAGCGCCGGCACAACACACACACACACCTTGCCGTGCAGAACATTCGGCAGTCCAAAGTATGTATGTGAAATGGCATTATGCTCGTTTCTCACATGCGGACCGAGGAAACAAGATGTTTCTAGCTAAATTCTTCGTTTAAATTCTACCTCAGAGCCGTGGCAGAAGACATGCCGAATCTACTAGAGGCCTGCGCTGCTACTGCGGCGAGCTGCACATTGACTCGTCGAGGCGAAGGCCTACTGCACCGCACCGCAAGAGTGCACAACCGAAAAGCCGGAAGCGCGAATGATCCGAATTTCCTGTGAACAGCAATGTTCTTTGGTATTTAGGGGAAGACTAGACTAAAGTGCTTAGCCTGCATCTTTTTCTTGTCGTTGAATTTTGCGTACATGTAGTTTAAACCCCCGCATGCTCGATGTTAGCGTGACCCGACTGAACGGCCGCGAAGCTTTGAAACGATCGGGGTCGATATGCATGCATCGCCGGACTTAGGTACGCGGTAGAAAATGTGCGTTGCACATTTCGTTGCAGAAGCTGACACTTGGAATTTTGCAGAGTGTGCCATGCAAGTGATTGTTGCTACAACCACACATCCATGTTCCAACGGCTGGCCTACACCGAGGCGCATAAATGTTCAACCGTGGACGTATCAATGATTGAAGAGAGGACAGATTTTCACAATATTGGGCGCGAAATCGATAGCTACCAATGCTCAGTGTTAGAGAAATTCTGCCTTGATCATGCACAATTTAGTGTTTCAGGTGTGCTCAATAGCTATAAGTTTGAACAGTTCGCCTGTCAAGTCAGCGGCGCCAGCGATGTACCGGCGGAGCGATTTTTCACGCTACACCGCTGTCTTGCTAGAAAGCCTACCTAGGCGGCGTTTGACATTCAGCTGCTTTTTGTGGGCCCCGTAATTGAAATCAACGCTTTCAGAAACGCGTTAAATGTTCAAAAATGTATTCTCTTCAACCGTTTCACTCCAGGCTGTCAAAGCAGGCAGACTTTGATAAAACATTTGAGCACTCCAGTCCTTAGAAATCTGTAGAATCGCCTTCAGTTTGTAAAATTATTGAAATAGGTCACTTTCCGATCGCTGGGACATAGACCCTCATGACAGCGCTGTCACGTGAATAAGGACCACACCAGACCGAAAGCTTGTCTCATATGACATAGCTAACCAAGGTATACCTTACAGCATTGTGTTGATTTTTATGGTGCACGAGCGACTAATGCTGCCATGCACCAAGGACAAGGTTTAATGTATTTATTTTGTGTGTAATGACTAAAATGTTCTTTAGGATGTAGCTTGTTTAGGAACATTTTAGGAGACCAAAAATGCAGGAAATTTGCACGTCTCTCCTAGGATCATGCTGGGATGGAAAGGGATCTGTTGCAAAATTGTACAAAATGTTTCCTCTTATTTTCTCGACTCTGGCGCACGTGTAAGATATGGTTTATTGTTAGTTCATCTCCACACTCCTTGCATATTGGTTTGTCCTCTTTCATAAGTATGAAGCTGTGTGTGAGGTATGGGTATGTGTTTTGTGAAGATGACCTAAAATGGCCTCCATGTTGTGTTTTTGGTTACTGCATGATTTCCATTCCTTAATGACAGGTTTGACAAGTATAGTTTGTAGTTTATTTCAATGTTTCAAAAATCCTGCCATTTCACTCTCACTTTTCTTTGCACAAGCTTCTTGGCATCTTCATGCAGCATATTCACCCTCTGTAATTTAGCATTGCGTCAAGGTAACTTGGTTATTTCTTTTCATCACCTTTCAAGACAACTGTCCCGATTTCATAAAGTGTAGAGTTTCTGACGACAGGAACTCCTTGGAAGTCATAGAAATAAATGAGGTCCACAATCATGAGCTATCTAGGGTATGCATATACATGTCCATCGCTCAGTGGAATGGTGTCAATACGCTGTTAGAACAGGTCTTGTGGTAACAACAACCATTGTCTGAGGTGGTCCTTTAATGGGCATTGAAATGTAATGTAACTACAGGTACTGATAGAACTCTTGATCATGTTATGTGATGATGCGATCCTTGCATGCATATAGGTATACATTTCAGAATCTGCAGTGCACCACTTGACCATTTGCCACCAGTTTGTGTGAAAATGTATTTTTCATGCATGTTAACCAGTATTTAACAGATGACCCCTGTGCAGAAGCCAAGAGTGCCACGAGCCAAATGTCACGAGGCCACACGACATGGCAGGAGCTGTTAAGTCAAGCTTACAAAGTTATATTTGAAATATGTTCTGGGAGGTTTCAGCTCTAATTAAGAAAGGTTGAGGCTTACAGAGGTCTATGCCAGGTTGTCTATCACCTAACAGGGCAGCCTATGACCATATGCTAATGAGTATATCTGAGATAACAGAGACATGAATTAAGGAATTAGTAATTATGTTTGTAGCAAAGGGCATGTAAATTAGCGGGAATCCACAGTGGGATCTGCAGACAAGAACCATTAACGCTGGCACACCATACCCTTACAGGTGGAGATTAGGAGTCTCCTTAATTTTTTTTTTCTGCTCAAAGCTTGTCATTTCCTTCGTTCTTCCAGATGAGGAAGATGTGAAAATGATAGCATCGAAAATTCCAGAGACCATCGTTAACAAGGATGCTGATCCCAATAGTGTAAAAAGGAACTTCAGAAAAGATGGGTGACTAGTAATGCTGGAAACAGTTGAAGCTAAATGGAAAGGCATGGAATTGAAATGCAACATATACAGAGATATGTTGCGAGACGACCAGTCTATGGTGTGCGACATCTGTCTTCGTTAGTTTCATCAAGTGATTGGCCAAAGCAGATGGGGCTTGTGGTTTTGTGATAAGTGCAGCGTAGTAGCATAGATGCAACCTTGCCCATTAATAATTGGAGTGGAGTAAGTGCATTGTTTTGTTTTTGTAAGATGTTCATGGTTTCTATGCAAACATTATGAGAAATTTTTTCCTAGAGAATATTTGCTGAAATGTGAATATAATGTGCAATAAAACTAGTGTTTTCTTGCTATCTACTTTTCCTTGTATACATTAGTTCTGTGAAGAAAACCACCGGCTAGAAGGAAATGTAATGGCATGCATTTTGATACTTGGCCCCGTTGTGCTGGCTCAGTAGTTAAGAGTGCATGGCTGCTGAACCGAAAGATGCAGATTTGGTTCCAGCCACAGCAGGGGCATTTCAATAGAGGCGAAACAATAGGCCGTCATGCACCGTGCGGTGTCAGTGCATGTAAAAGAACCCCAGGTGGTCGAAATTATACCGGAGTCCTCAGCTATTGTGTTCCTCATAGCGTAGTTATTTTAGGATGCTAAACCAGATATATATCACATCATACTCTGAGTAAGATGCTATTCACGGTCAGTTAATCATACACTAAATGATCAATTTTTTTCTGCATGGTACAGCAGCTGTTGTGCAATTTTACTTTAGCCTTCATGAAGAATATCACACTGGCTCCACATGGCCTTCTGTTGACCCTTGATATGCGTCACAATCACACACCCGAGTATGTATTTGTCTAAGGGCACTTATGCATGCAAAGAGGGGACCGTTACTTTCCATTTGTCAGAACTGAAATGCACGATCCACATCATTTCTGTAATTCAACTGCCTGCTATTTGAACTGTCCAGCATTGATGCAAGTTTCAAAGAACTGCAATTAGCAAATTAATCCAAGCAGGAAACCATGCCAAGAACTCCTTCGGTTTCATCTTTAACAACTGTTTGAGAACTAAAATTAGCCAAATGTTGCAAAACAGATGAGAGGTATGAAAAATACCGTAGTGGAGAGCTCCAGATTAATTTGACTGCCCGGGCTTTGTACTTTGCGTTGACATCTTGCAGAAAACAGAAGCATTTGCATTTCACCTGCACCAAAGTGCGACTGCCATCACTGGCATTAAACATCACGACCTTGGGGCAAGTAGCCGAACGTGCCACTAAGATGTCGCAGCGTCTACGTACATGCTATACACGTCAACCTTTCTAGCATTAAAGTTGTCACATGCATGGCAGATATTCATGTTCAGCTTTGGACTGGCAAGTTTAAAAGTGTACTATTTGTGTTTGTCTAGCATGAAAAACAAAGGAAACTAAGGAAAAACGAAAAAAAAAGAACATATGTTGAAAAAGCACTAGTCATTAACACATAAAGCATATTCGTTCCTTTATTAATGATAAGGTGGCCTTCAACAATAGTACAAAGCCTGAACATTTAGGAAGGTGCTGTGCCAGGCAGCTATTTTACACAAACCTGAACCATTTCACCTGTAGTAATGCGCATCCCGGCGGTGTGGGCTGGGCACTTATTTTTCGGTCCACTCCAACATGCGAAAACTGCATCATGTGCATTCCCATTTTCCGAGTTTTGAGCTCTGTAGTGCAGGCTAACAAATTGTCGATGACTTATTTTCGTCTGATTGTTGCACAGCGCGTGTAAATAAATTACCACTGCACCTAGTAAACACTGACATACACGTGCAACATCACCGATCATAAACGGACACACTGATGTCCGTCCGGACATCGGCGCACTCATCACAGCACTCTTCGTGGTCTCACACAGCACACTAGTAGGACGTAATCCGTACATCACAGCATCTCACGGTAAGCACAAGCCACACCTCCAGTTGTACAACAAACACGAATGACGCGATGCTTGGGCTAGAGACACGCCGGCGGCACTCAGCTTTTTCAGCGCCGCTTGTATATGTACTACGTAGAACTTGCAGCACCAAACCTCAATGCGAGCAGAAAGCGATGCGTTACGTGACGCATCTCATCACAGATGGAAGTGACGAAACTCTGAAGAATCAAAACTACATAACTACATAACGACCGTCGTAGACGTTAATCCACATGATAACGAGGACCAAATCAGCGGGCGTGCGGGCCGCGAGCTGGCCGTCAACACCGCGATTACATGCGCTTGCGCTCTGGTCGTGCTTGCCACCCTGCAGCGGTCCAACTCACGTAAGCCTATCATCACGTAGTATACCACCCATTCTAGGCACTATTCTTGCCACTGTACTATTCTTTGTAATTTCACATTTCACGCATGCAGTATGCAGTACATACTTCTTGCACCTCGCACTTACACCTAATACCAACTTCGATTTGGCTACATATGGCTACCATGTTGTTGCTACAACCACATCTGGGGATCTCGGATCCGTCCGGCTTTCCCGACGGATCCCAAGGCCCATATCGGAGAAAAATGCGTTTGGTCCGTCGGAAGAACCCTACCGATCGGGTCCGTCCGCCGTACCTCTGCAAAATATTTCCCGGATCCGTCCGTCGTATCCCGAAGAAAAACGCACCGGGTCCGTCGGACGTACCTTTAAGACCATCGATCGGGTCCGTCCGGCGTACCTTTAGCCACAGCCTAAGAAGATACCAGCGCCTTCGGCTGCCATTCGGCATTCCCTCCGCCCAGAGGCATTTCAGAACACTGTCAGATCCTAGCAGGACGGCAAGAAGAGCATGAGAAAGGGTTGCAGGCAGTGCTGGACAGGGCCGGTAAAGAAGCAGGAGCTCAATTTCAACCTGAATAAATGTAAACTAGGCCGAAAGCAAATAGAGTTTCGTGAAGATGTGATCAGCAGCAAAGGCATTTCTTCTGGTCCATCACTGGCTCAGAGCATTGATGACTTTCCACCACCGGCTACTAAGACTGACGTCCAGAAGAGATTAGGGTTCAATTGGAAAATATTTGTCTAACATGTCTGCTGCTACTACCTAAATGGGGATGTCATCAGGGATGACACAATCTTGAAGTCAAGTAATGCACATCAGGCTGTGTGGGAGGCGGTGAAAGCTCACTTATGCTCAAGTCCTGTGCTGGCACTGTCAGACCCAGCAAAACCTGTGAATGTTTCACGTGATGCCTCTCAGTATGGGCTTGGGGCAGCACTTCTACAACAGCTTCGGGAAGGGTAGCGACCAATTGCCTACGCCTCCAGATTTGTCTCTGGAGCGGAAACGCGATACTCACAAATTGAAAAAGAGGCTTTGGCGGTCACACTTGGTTTTGAAAGATTTCACCATTTTGCTTACGGTCGACATGTTCAAGCTGACACTGACCTCTCATTGCAATTGCGCAGAACGATATGACTTTCATCTACAGTATGTCGCTGTAAATCAATTAGTGGTGCTGAACGTACTCTCCAGAGCCCTATCAAGGAGCAAGACCGGCAGCGCCGAGCTGGTGAACGTGGAGGTACATGCAGTCGAGATGGAGCGCTTCCTTGTCAGCGACGCCACAAGATCACAGCTGGTTCGTGACACTGCTGAGTACCCTGAACTGGCAGAATTGATAGGATGCCTCCGAGGACCTCCCATTTCCTGGGCCTTACAAGTCATTTTAATGTTGAGCTGACGTAGGTCACCGGTGTATTGTTCAAAGAAAGAAAAGTAGTGATTCCTTGTACTATGCTAAAAAGAATGCTGGATAGAATCCATGACGGTCACCTCGGCATTAACAAATGCAAGGCTAGGGCTAGATGACTGGTCTTATGGCCAGGTGTATCTACTGACATTGCAACGTTAATTAGTGCATGTCCTATTTGCCAACAATTTGCCTACAAGCAGCCAAATGAACCCCAGCTCATGCAACAGGTGTGGAACTTTTATTTCTATTTGATATATTTTAGTGCACTGGCAATTCCTGTGTAATAGACTATGATGCATTTTCTAATTTTGCTGAAGTGGAGAAAGTTCGAGATACTTCTGCACAAACTGTCATAGCAGCTTTGGGTGGCATGTTTGACAGGTACGGCTTACCACTGGAAGTCAGCGGTGACAACAGCCCACGATTCACATAAAAACAATTTCGACAATTTGCCGAGAAATATGACTTCCGAGAATTTGCCGAGAAGTATGACAAGAAGTATAACATCCGCCTCGCATGCAAGAG
>JAJIZL010051828.1:0-13356 GCA_023969395.1 Amblyomma maculatum
TTGCAATACCTAAACCCCAATTAATGCCCACCTTAACTCTGCCCCGTACAGGAAGATATTAAGTGTTCAGCTGGTTCAGCCATTTCCGTTCCCTAGAATTATTGTAAATGTTCTCTTTGGCTATTTCCTGCTTGAAAGTTCTGAACATTTCTGATTTTGTACTTCATCCTTGTTTTGCATCGACCCCCTCTGTTTCTTTTACCTTTTTCTTAATTGATTCTTGGCTGGTACCCCTACTGCTGTCCAATCATTTGCTTGCCAATTTTCTTGTCCGCCTTCTTTGAGTCGACATTCCTGATGTAGAGGTAGTAGCTTCCTACCTTTCCTAGACCACTGCTTTTATCCAATTTCTCTCAATCGCTACTGAAACGCTACCTTGCTGCCAGCCTCCCCGCTCTCAAATGAAGACCATGGTAGAAGAACACCGCCCCACTCAACGCTCAAAATCGGTCTCAAAGGCCCATCTATTTGTAGTTGTTATGGTGGTAACTAGCGCCGCCGAGGTGCTGTGTCGCTAACCAGCGGCACTGAGGCACGGCCGGTCTCGAGGGAGAGAGCGCGCGCTCTTTCTTACGGCCTTCTCAATCACCGCTTGAACAATGGGAACTTTTCTCCTTGAGTCACACTCTCCGCCGCCGCAAGGGGCGCGACCTGCTCACTGTTCGCTCCGCATCTGCTTCAGTGGTGGCGAGTGGCTTTTGCCTGGTTTCGCGCTGTCTCCCGCGGGTTTCGTGGTGAGTGCAGCCCCTAAATGAAAAATTACAGAAGGTAGATGCTGCAGCAGCATCTTGTCAGCGTGCTACGCACGTGAATGGAGTCTTTATATTAAAAAACACTGTCGCTCAGCAAACGCTCGACAAGCATATGACATGTATTGCGGCATGATATCTACTTTTGTTCATTTTAATCTTAATTTTTTTCCCAAGCTTGTACAAGAAGATGAATAAAAAAAGTGAATGAGCAGTGATCACATCGAAGCTTCTTCAAGGCAAACATAACAGCAACAATGGCAAAACCGTCTTTCAGCGCTAGATATGAGAAACCATCGAGGTAACACCGAAGATGAAAATAATTTTATAAAAATGTAATGTAAGTTGCACAATGCTTACATGACATGAAGTATTAGTATAACGTCAGAGTAAACGCTTTTAAGTTTTGTTTTCAATTTTGCTATAATTTATAGACCAGGAAATGTTTTATGTTGTATTATAAACATTATTTTAATTTTGCAAATAAACGTTGGTTTAATGAAATGTCTGCATGATATCATGATTATTTCATGAAAACAACAGGAAATCTAATTCAAGCACTAATTCCTAGCAATATTTTCATTCTTTTTCTAGTATGTTTTTGAACTAATAGTTCCTTGTAACTATCTGTGCAGTAATGCCTGCCTTAGAGAGCAATCGCTGCCCCATTATTTTGGTAGAATGCTTTGCTTATTACACATGCGCCACTGTTACTCAAGGGACACTCCTCAAAAATGGATATAAAAGCTTTTCTCTGTGCTATTTATTCAGATGTGACTATAGGAGTTGTATGTCGCGCTGTATTGCGCGCCTAGGCACCTATTGTCGACACCGACGAAATCATTTCAGCTCTGCCGCAATCAGTAACCGAGGAACTGAAAGAAGTGATGGTATCTCCTGTCATCCCATTACCAACTGTCACGTATTCTGGTTTAGCTTACGTCGCTGGATACATTGTGAAGTTAATCAGTGACTTCGGGTGTGACATGACGCTTGTGCTATCCTTCTTGAAACCAGCGAAAGAAGCAGCCCCATGTACACTATTCTGCGAGGACAAGATTCTAGCGGACCGCATTATCCAAAACCAGAGTTTGTAGCCCTCTTGGACAAGGTTGTGTCTCTTTTTGAAAAAGCTGTCGTGCACCTACCATACACAAATTTCCTTGAAGTCCTACAAATCTTAATCCAGCCAGCACTTGAGGACTCACCTTGGCTGAGTTGTCCGGAAGGCATTGACAATAGCCATGCTATAAGGTCCGCTTCTTTAATATGTGAGAAATTTCTCAGAATACTTCTTGTCAATTATGCCAAGAAGGTGACAGACAAGAACGAAAGGCCAGCTCCTTATGTGCACAAACCGTCCAGAAAGATTTTGAGACTTTATTTTCTAGCCGCATGTACCGTTTTGATGAATGAGTGCAATGAGTTAACTTTGAAGGACATTTTTTTTTATTTCTTGCTGCAATTTTCAATTATGCATATCTGCTTACGCCCATTTCCTTGATTAAATGTCGTTTTTTTTTTATCACTGTATTAAACTATGACTGTCTACGCGTCATTCGCGAGACTACGTATACATCTGCTGTCTTTCAACCTACTGATTTGTTTTAAACGAAGCTAGAACAGCCCACTTCACTAGACAACTGAAATTTTAACTGTATGCGTAAATGTTTGATCCTTACTCTTAATCTGAGACGTGCTATGAATTTTCGTCAGTGCCTCTTTTGCTCTAAACGAAAACGGCAGCGGTTGACAGAATATCCACCGAACAGTTTGCCATGCACAAGCGTCAGGTCGCGTTATACCAGCTGACAGCTTTCAAAGGCACACTGCATAAAATTACCATATAGTTTTGTGAAAAATTTAAGGGCAAAAAGTGTTGATGTAAGTGCACCCGAAACTTCATTCGACCGTGCGCGACAGCACTGACGAAGGCGCGCGCACGCGCATTATTGACTATTTTGTTGCTCATACACGATACGCTGATTACGGCTTCTTCCTATAAGCCATAAGGGGTGAAATATCAGAACCTGCCGGTTGCAACCGATGCGGGCGGAGCGAAGAGCGAGCGCGCGTTTCCCTTGCGCGTGAACGGCTGTAGCGTAGGGGCAGCAGTGGGGCGGTGGCGACCCCACCGAGGCACGGCGGGCGGTGGAAACAGACCCCATTGGAGAGGCCGTAAGAGAAGAGAGAAACGCGCTCTCCCTCGAGACCGGCCATGACTGAGGTGACTGAGTGGACATCCAGTTTAACGTTGATCCAGGTGGTGTGCCGAACTTAGACTGGATAAAATCCCTTGATAAAATCCCTGGATAAAATTATAAAATTCCTTGGGTGAAAGTAGCGACTTCCTGTGAACTCTGCCGCCGCCTGCGCACCCTCGCAAATCCTCCTTTCTAACCTCTCCTATTGGCACTTTTCTGAACGGTGATTGGCTCCGCGGGCTGTCGCCGGGAGAAGCGCGCCAAAGCGCCAAAGCACACACTTTTTGTGTTTTCATTTTTCGTCGGCGCCATTTTTAAAGCAGCCGCTGTTGCTAGGATCGAGCTCCTTAGCATTCCGCGTTTGCACTTCGCACTATTCGCGGTGAGTTTTATTGCAGCGCTATGCAGAGTTGCTTCATATTTCAGTGCACAAGCTGGCGTGAAGAAAGGCTTCGTTCTTTTCGCGATTCCGAGCGGAAAGAAGGACACCATTCGAAGAAAAAAAAGTGGTTCGATAACATCGGCCGCAAGAAATTCGCCCCGACAAAGACCGCCCACCTATGAGAGGTACTGCGCATTTCTTCCAAGCGACTGTGTATACTTGAAACTGCTTGCAAGCGCATCATAAAGCTGACAATGTCATTTAATTCACTGATCATTTTGCGTCGTTATGCGCGTTAATTTTTTCACTCCATGGTTCCGCTCAACATGCTATAATAGTGACTGCTAATGCATAAAATGGCCATAAAATAGGCGTTCTAATTTCTGAACCTAGGTCTCGCTTTCAACGATAACGCGTGCAATGAGGGAGATTATTAACTCATTAATAGGCTTAGGTCGCAAGAAAGAGTGTAGAGAACGTGTCCGCAGAAATTATATATTCGCACATCAAAAATTTCTCTCTTTAGACCCTGGAAATTTGACCTCGTCCAAATCTAGCGAAAATTGGTGTCCAACCTGATTTAAATATGGCGAATTAAGTTATTACGTCCAAATTTCGGTGGGCTTCCTTCAAAATGTAGTCCTAGGAACACCCTAAATTTGACCTCAACCGAATGTGACCAAAATTGGTGTCCAACCTAAATTGCGTACGGCGCTTCGTGTGCTGACGTCCAAACCTAAGTAGATCATTCCCAAAATTAGCTCTCCGGACCCCCAAAATTTGACCTCGTCCGAATTTGACCAAAATTTGTGTCCCACCAATTTGAGTATGGGAAATTCAGTGGTGACCTCCAAATTTAGAAGGGCCACTCGCGAAATTCGGCCAACTAAATCCCCCAAATTTGACTTGGTCTGAATAATATTGATGTCTATAACCTAGTTATAGTATGGCCAACTCAGTGGTGACTTTCAATTTTAGTCCTTAAATATTTGGCTAGTAACGGGCGTGACGTCCATTTTCGTAGCGTAGAGCAGCAGTCGGCTGTGCACCCAAGAGGTCCAGTGTGTGCAAAGAAAACAATGCTGTTTGGACTTGGGTTGACATAGGAGTGTTATGTACCTTTGCACGCTGTCGCTGTTATCAACGTAAGGCCTGTATTTTTCCACATTCTGTCTCTAAAAGATCTGAAAGTGTTCTAGGTCACGTTTCTTCGGTCCAATCAAAGCAAAAGCAAGAAAATACTGGTCATATTAAGTTATATTGCTAAAGGGTCATACTAAAATTAGGGCTGACAACAATTTTGATGAAAAATTCAGACAAGGTCCGAATAAATAAATTAAGTTTCGGTGGTTGAGAGGGCCGAATTCTAGGGTGCGGACGACAGGAAATCGGAGCCCGAATCTTGGCTCTCGGTTTCGGCTCGACATCACCTTAAAGGGCCACTGTCCAGGGAAGGCCCTTTTAGGCAAAGGAGCCCAGTGTTTCAATCAGGTACCGGAGATAGTCTGTGCAAAATTCTACAGCGACACGCGCGCCGCAAAGCATCGAAAATACAATTCAAAGCTCTCTCATGCTCTCCTTTGAGAAGCCAGCTTCACCGCTTCCTGCGCTGGCCCGACGGGCCCCGATAATGACGTACGTACCGTGAACGACGTCCATTGGTCCGTCTCGCTGACTGCCGGGAGAAGGATGGGTGTCTACCGCTCGCAGCGCGCTTTTCCCTCGCCACGGCCAGACTGAATCCAGCGGCGTGCGCTCCCTCGACCGCTTCTTTTTTTGTTTTTTCGCGCTCGCGGAGAGCTACGCCCCACCTCCCGCCAAACGCGGAGGAGGAAGGGGAATTTGTATTGCGGAGGCTAGACGACCTCGGGCAGGAGAGTGAAAAACTTTTGCGAGGGAACGGAAGGAGAGAGGCAGGATAGAATCGGGTGATTGCGGTGGCTGTAACTGCGTTATTAGTTACTCTTTTCAAAAACATTTTGCGGCCTTGCGTTCCAGGGGCGAAGTCTCACAGTCACCGGGGAAGAAAATATTTTCGACCGGAGGGTGGACAGTGGGCCTTTAAGGCCGCCGGCAGCGGGAGCTTAAGGCGCTTCACGTTTAACAGAAAAAAAGTTTATATTCGTTTTCAAGCGGGCGTGAAAATTTTAAACTACAAAAGCAATTAAGCCGCTGCATGTGCAACTGTGGTTCCAAACTCAGGCTGCACCTTACTGAAAAAATTTAGGACTGCCATCAAAGCAAATGTCCCAGCCTCTCTTGCTAACAGCCATCGCACTTCTGAAACTCTACTCGTAAACAAATTCATAAACTGTACTTCCGTGAAAACTATTTCGAGGCGAATCTACATTTAACTGAGCACTGGTATACTGAGAATATTGAGGAGTGCTCAAATATATTGTAAATATTATGCTTAATATACTATGCCGTGTTGAGACAGATGATATTGAAAAGTCAAAAAGAATGTGAGATGTATGTACAAGCGGTTTTTGTTTATGCCGCAAGCACTCGTAACTGGCACTTTCATTGCGCATTCGAGATGCTACATATGTGGCTCGTGGTAGAGTCAAGTGTGTCGCAAGTCTTTTTCGTGTTTTTATTCAATAACAGAGCGCGGAAAAAGCGCAATCTTTAAGAGCGCGCGCTGTGTGCCAGCCTGGACGGCGAACGAACGATGCCTAAAAAAAGCATGTCATGTGCAGTGCGCGCAGCCGGCCGGCGAGGATATTCGAGGAGGAAAACGCTGGAGTGGAGGAGAGTGTCACTACTTTCAACTTATCGAGGGGCTTTAGGACTGGATGGAGTGCCTCGATGAACATGAACGTTTCCGCTAGTATCGAGACACCCTAGTATTGGATAAAACCCCGCAATAAACTAAAAGTACCGCCATCTCCTCCTCTGGCGCAACACCACCTATTGTCTGGCGTCGCCGCTCCTCCTCTCGCGTTTCGATCGTGGCTCCATCTGCGCGGCGCACGGCGAGTAGACGCTCTCCGGAGCATCCGCTGGGTGTTCAGACGAAAGGACTGGAGCGCGGATGGTCCGCGCGCGTCAGCACGGATCTGGTGCCACGTGACCACGCGTCCGCGCGTCGATCCGGCCGTCGAGCATTCACACGAAGCCAGCGGACCATCCGCGTGTACCCTCCTTCTCATCGGTGTCGGCGCGCTGCCGAAAACCTTTCTACCGAGAGTTCCAACATGGACGCCGAGCGAAACCGTCGTCTCGCTGCTCTGGCTGTTCTACGTGAAGTGTGCGAGGAAGCGAAAAAGCGTTCATTTATTGCAAGCATCGTCAATATTCTATATCAGTGGGCAGCTCTCAACTCGCGCTAAAAACGTGACTGGCGCTTCATCACTGAGCGCTTTTTTCGCTACTTCACCCATAATAAGCACTAGAAACAGAGTAAAGTTACAATTCTGGCACACCCACAAGCACGAACACAAAAAACGATGCACTGCAGCGAACACAGAGCGAACGAAACTGAATACGAGACGAAAAGCGCGGGCGTAGCAACGCGGAGGCAGCAGAGGTAAAGCAAAAAGAGGAAAAACAATCTCCGTCTGCGGCGGACGCCCGGTCCGCGCGGACTGAAACAATTTGGAGGACGCTTAAGCTTCGCCTTCAAGAGTGGAACGCGATAGCGTTATTGCACCTCGTTCGCACCGCCCACTCATTCGCTCGGTATGCTCTTGAGTCACACAAAGACATAGTTTTCATACTCAACACTTCTAAGTGCACTGTACAACTTTTTTCTTATTTGTTCAAACAAGTGCTTCTCCGAATCTACATTATCGCACTGTGTTGTGCACACTACAACGTTTCTTGCTCCCGTGTTCCTTTAGCGTTCACACGCACTGAGTATGTCGGTCAGTCAGTCACACATCGCAGGGGACGCTTTCCCAGCAGAAGCGCTACGGCGCAGCGATCACGTCAGAGGCGTCCGGCATCAGACGCTGCACCTAGCAATCGCGCTGTGAGCGGAAAGAGGAGCCGCGTCGCCTAAACACCACTGTTCGAGTGACGCACGCTGGATGTTGGAAGGGGAGAGAGCGAGAAAACTTATTAAACGCAAGGGTATTGGGGCATCCTCGCACCGGTACCCGCGCGGCCCGAAGGGGAGAAGCGGGTGAGCGAAGATAGTGATCTAAAGAAAGGAAAGACGCTTGATTCTACAACCCGTGAGGGTGCACGGCGAAACGTCAGGGGCGAGTGGCGCGCCACGTGTCGGGGCAGCGCCGCACATTGCGAGGAGGGGTTCTTCTGTGTTTGCCGCAAGATGGCTCTGCATGTGCGCAGAGCGCAGAAGAAATGTAGCGGAAACGTACTTCGCTACTCGTGTAACTGCGACTTCTGTAAGTAACATGCTCATAATTACCGATATGCACCGCAGTATAACGTTCTACAGCAAGTTTCTACGGAAACACCGCATTCACTAGAAGCGCTTTTGTACCGCTTTCAAGCATCGAACTCGTGGCCGAGTGGTAGCGTCTCTGTCTCACACTCCGGAGACCCTGGTTCGATTCCCACCCAGCCCATCTTGAAAGTTGATTTTTATTTATGAAGTGCATGCCGGGATTTATCGCTCACGGCCAACGCCGCCGACGACACCGGCTTTTCTGCGATACGAGCTCCTTAACGCTGCCGCGTTAAAAGGTGCTTGGCTTAAGGCCCCCGTACGGTCGTTTTTAGAGGCGCTGCGCTCGTCCGCCTTCCGCCCGCTGCCGGACGCGTTCGGCACGGGAGGCGCATAGGGTGCTATACGGTCACTTTTGGGCATCTTTTGGGTGGCGGATTTCTCCAGATCTCTGATTGGCGCGCCCAGCGCGCGCTGCTTCGAACGTCGAAACGCTGCATATGACGGCTTCGGCGCTGGTTTGGGGAAACTTTTCCTCTTCACGGTGGCTCTCGATCGTCGGCTATCAAATTAATTTTCACCCTAACTGTAGAGTTCTTGAGCCCCCGCATATACAGCACAAACAGTATGAACTGACCATTAGTAGAGCGATTAAGTCGCCGGCGATGCAATAGTCCAGCAACAGCGTAGACGCACGCATGCCCCAGCGGCGCCTGCTTTCGCCGTCGACTTGGTGTGTTTATGTTAGTATGAGGAGAAGATGATACGAATTTTTTAAGTACTCCCGGACGTATACATTTAAAGGTAAAGTGTATATATTCATATCTCCCCTGCCTGTGTTCACGCGTTCACTTCGCTATATACACTCGCGGCAAAGATGCAGGAGCTGGTCATTTAATGTTTTCATCCGAAATTACAGCCTGAACGCATTTTACAACAAGCCTGTTTTACTGAGAAAATAGACTGCAAAGCACAAACAAGCATGCACATCATTTGTAACATGTACAGAAGCGCTATTTTGCGTGCGGTTCTTCCCGGTGGTAGCAATCTCTTAGTGGTGTACATTTCGCCACGTAATCCTCATTTCTGGCTGCAACGTACAGCTGTGGTGTTGCGTATGAGATGCATTTGCACGCAGAAAATGTGTCGAGGTTCATGACAGTAACAAATCTTTAAAAGTGCTTGGAATCATTTGCTATGGTATCCATGCCATAGCAGATGATTCAAACAGTGCATGTTCAAATTATCTCTAAAATTCAATGCGATTACTTCTTCAAAGACATTTAAAATAGCTGCTCAACTAGTTTATTTGTATTCAGTTTGGTTTTCAGCACTATTTATATTTGATTCAGCAGCAAGACTATGCTATTCATAATCAGTTTGGTTGGCAAAACTACAATTCGCATGCCCCTCAGCACGTAATACCAGTTTCTCCATCTCAGTGCTGCCTATATTAATGAGTGCCTTCATGTAAATTGCAGCATACACTTCCTTTTCTTGACCTATGCCATTTGGTCTTCCTAGGTTTTATATGTGTGCACAGCTTTTGTCATTTCAGACACTGAAAGTAGCAGATGAAATCTGGCGATTGAGTGTTAACATGCAACACAGCTCAAGCTACTCAGCTGCGGCATGTACTGAAAAGAATTGTTACCAATTGAGACAGCCTCTACCAGCCAAATTTCAAGTGAAATATTTGTACAGTTAGTGTTGAGCACAAATAAACAAGAATTCTGGCACAATTGTGCTGCTGCTGAGGAAGAGTCTATAAAGTTTTCGAAACATTGCATGATATAAAATGACTATTCTAAGTACAAATATGTATATATTGGATGTTTTGTGTGGAATGAGTGTTTTATTCTTCTGTTGTAGTTTTATTTCAGTGTTTCTCATACTTAAAAACAATACAGCTAAGAGTAAGCACTGAAAAGTCGCGTCACTGCACGATAGAGTAATAGTGCATGGCCAGAGCGGTCAGTTGGGATCAAGAAATACTAAGCGCCCACTGCCTTTGCATCAGCTAAGCATCCCCACTTGTAGAGAAAAACTGTCTAGGGGCTAATTGTAAAACAGTGACCAAGTGTAGTGGCATGTCACTTAGTTGCCAGGACAGCATGCAGACTTGATGGAATTTTGACTTGTCTGTGAACATGAAATGCTATACTTCTATGACTAGTGTACTTACCTACCCGAGTCCTTTGCTTTGTTTAGATAACTATACTGCAAGCCCATACATCAAGTTCATCGTGGAGTGAATACACAGATCCTCAATACAATTAAAAGAACAGAAACCAATTGTAGTGGCATGTAAACACAGTGCAGTTCTCCGAAAGAGTCACGGCAAAACTGCACCTTGTGATATCAAATAAAATATCTCCTCTGAGAATTCAATACTCTTCTGAGAAAGAAAACTGTGCTTGGAACTCTGAACTGCCAAATAAAAGAAAAATGGAAGAAAGCGAGTGTGTGGATGTTAGGAGTCCTTTCCACGGGAGGCTAAATGCCTTGCAAACCCAGATGTTTTATACTCGGTAGCTCGTGTAACAAGTAACGAATGCTAAGACAGAGAGGCAAGGAATGCAGCACTGAACTGCAAGATGTTTACTAGGTCAATATTATAATTGAATATAGTGAGAAAGCTGCTGGATAATCTTGTCAATCCAAGAAAAATGCTTTTATTGACTGTTTACAGTCACCTGGCCTGTTTGAGACTGATCAAAAAAATGCTGGCGATGCCCACCATCGAACCGTTTGAAATTATGGTTTCGTTTTGTACTTACACTTATTCCCTTAATCAACTGAAACTGGCAGTGCTTTTTTTCCTCAATGCTACCTATGCTTAAAAACCCATCTAATGTAGCTTTGTGTTTTGGATTGCTCATCTCACTGAATTTTATGTATTTACGGGCAGATATGGAGGCTTCTGGGTCATTTTACAATATCACCAAGCTGCAGGTGTACCGTAAAGAACACATTTCATGCTATGGCCAACCGCTGCAAGATCCTTCGGCAGGGAGTCTGTCTCCACAAAAGCATTGAATGTAAATGTATGGACCAGTGAGGCTTTACATAACTGCCAGAGGATGCATGCATATGTAATAGTCATTCGCAACTCATCCATATGTGCCATTTAGTAACTCAAATAGCATCTGCCTTGCAATGGAAACATGCCACTAGGATGCTACACGTGCTGACCATTTTATGCTTGTAGTACTTGCTGTAATGCTAGTTGGTTCACACTGACCATTTGAGCGGCGCAAGGACATGATCACAGGAAAAGAAGATGGAAAGAAAGAGCACCTTCCAATCCCTCTTCTTTTCCTATGATCGTGTTCTTGTGCCGTTTTATTGATCATGTTATGCTGGGTTACTATTTCTTGAATGCGTAACAGCGCCCTCACTTCACTGCCACTGGAAGGTTCTAGTCTCTGCCTCGTTCAATAGCCCTGGGTTTAGCTCGCCCCACCAGATTCTGCTCGCCTGAAGAGCTCATGCTGCATGATACGTCATCCTGTCCCATGTTAGATGTGTGTAGGTTTCTATATGCATTCCTGATTCTATTATTTTTTCTTTTTTTGCCTGTGTTTCAATGTTACTTTTTAGACGTTTCCAGGATCATGCACACATTCCTGTGAAGCTTTGTGGATGCGTTCCTACCTGCGCTGTAGTGTGTTCATTTCCTTCTCTGCCATTGTCATTTCCCTTCATTCACTCTCCAGGCCTTTGGGCTGCGTCGAATAACATTGGCCAGCACTACTGCTTCTTGTGCGCCTTGTTTTTGTGCTTTTCGTTCCCACTTTGTTCCCCTTAAAGCTGGATAGAAACTAGTCCATGCAGTTTCACACTTGGGAGAACCTGCCTGCTTTAATGCGAAGTCCCCAAGTAGACGAGAAGGGGGGGGGGGGGGGTACTGTTGTAATGCAGCAGTGATACACAGTGATATGCACAACATATAATAGTGATGATCGCACCTTGTAAACTAGCAGACAATGCTGTTTCGCCTTTGAGCAGTGTGGATGACCATATTACTGGGTTCTTTTCTATCACAAATTGAATAAATAGATAAGTTGGCAAAGCACTACTCTTGCTCATTCATTGCAATTGTGTTTTCTTCATGCATGCAGCCTTGTACTGTAGTCTCACTTCTTCACACTTGTGCAGTGTTGCATGTGGAGACAGGCTCTGTGGAATTTTCCATACAAAGGGGTCCTTGCAATGGGTATACAGTGACAGCTTCATTTAGGGGAACATTATAAAAATAGCCAGCGAGCTCAACAGGGAAAGAGAAGTACATTGCTCTGAGAGGACACATAACATGCTGTAAGGTGCTGTGTTCCAGAGTCGTGAAGCGCACTAAGCTTTCGGTCAGTCCGAGATTGCTAATTAGGTACATGCTGACGCAACTGCATGAATTTTCACTTGACAATCATATCTGTGGAGTACTTAGAAGCACTCCAGTGACTTTAGGTGTGTGTAACATGGCTTTTTTGAGATTTCAGGCTGTTTGTGCTGCCTGATAGTAATGCTGCACTGCTCTGGTTGAAGCCAGGAAATTCAACAAAGCAAAGGATATTTTATCCAGATTTCTGCACGCTATACCATGAACATAAAATGAGTGTTGCATGTCTGTAGCAGCAAGCTTAAGCTGTTATATGCATATCCCCAGTTGTAGCATCTCACATCTGTTACCAGTATAGTGGTCTTTGAAGCCAGAAAATAAATGTTTATCCTCCCCATTTTAGTTCTCCTCAATATTTGGTTCTTGCCAAGTAATTTCCATTTTTTTGCTACACTAAGCAGCAGCATTTAACATTCTCAAGAAGCATGTTTATGCAGCTCAAGGCAATGCAAGGTAATGTGGTTGTGCGACGGAATTTTACCCGAATTATCATGCTGTAGAGGGTTGACACTATCGAACCTTCACGGTTTAGTCTCAAGGAAACTTGTTTGAAAATTCATCTTGCTCAGTTGCAACTCATTATTTGAATTCATCTTCCCTCAGTGTGATCAAGGGCCCTGCCCTGATAAAAGTGTGCAAGTACCTGTATATAGTTGTGTCATTGCAACTGGAAGAATGTTTAGCCAGGTTGAAAATTCTTTTCAGATTGTACATTTTTTTTTTCATTCTGCACCATAATATTGCCCAATTCATTTCAGTCTTATAATGGGCCTTACCATCTTTCTTAGCCATTAATTTGGTGGCATCCCAGACGGCCACTGACGTCCGACGGACAGCCGAACTCGGCCGCAACTCGGCGGCCGATTTCGGACGTCCGCCGGAATTCCGGCGTACGTACGAAAGCGGATGGTCGAATCCGTTCGCCCAGCGGACAGCCGCCGTACGTCCGCCACTGGATTTGCTTTTACACAGCTATGATATAGTTTGTAGTCGTCGTGCTCGTCTGAACTGCGTATAAATCAGTAATGCCGTCAAGTCTGCATTATATGATGCCAGAGCGAATCGATGCGATAGAAAGCGTTTCCATTAAACAGTTTTTTTTATTTTCCGCATGTTTCATCGTTGAATTCTTCCATCAAAAATTTTTGATTAAAAGTTAAATGACCATTAAACATTTTTCTATCATGATGCTTCGGTGAAATCTTAATCAGTGGCTGGACAGACGCAGCAAGCAGCAAGCTCAAAAAGAACGAAACCGAACCTAT
>JAJIZL010051829.1:0-23613 GCA_023969395.1 Amblyomma maculatum
CCAATTGTAGTGGCATGTAAACACAGTGCAGTTCTCCAAAAGAGTCATGACAAAACTGTACCTTGTGATATTGAATAAAATATCCCCTCTGAGAATTCAATACTCTTCTGAGAAAGAAAACTGTGCTTGGAACTCTGAACTGCCAAATAAAAGAAAAATGGAAGAAAGCGAGTGTGTGTGGATGTTAGGAGTCCTTGCCACGGGAGGCTAAATGCCTTGCAAACCCAGATGTTTTATACTCGGTGGCTCGTGTAACAAGTAATGAATGCTAAGACAGAGAGGCAAGGAAAGCAGCACTGAACTGCAAGATGTTTACTAGGTCAATATTATAATTGCATATAGTGAGAAAGCTGCTGGATAATCTTGTCAATCCAAGAAAAATGCTTTTATTAACTGTTTACAATCACCTGGCCTGTTTGAGACTGAATTAAAAAATAATGGTGATGCCCACCATCGAGCCGTTTGAAATTATGGTTGCGTTTTGTACTTACACTTATTCCCTTAATCAACTGAAACTGGCAGTGCATTTTTTCCTCAATGCTGCCTATGCTTAAAAACCCATCTAATGTAGCTTTGTGTTTTGGGTTGCTCATCTCACTGAATTTTGTGTATTTACGGGCCCATATGGAGGCTTCTGGGTCATTTTACAATATCACCAAGCTGCAGGTGTACCGTAAGGAACACATTTCATGCTATGCTAACCGCTGCAGGATCCTTCGTCAGGGAGTCTGTCTCTACAAAAGCATTGAATGGAAATGTATGGGCCAGTGAGGCTTTACATAACTGCCAGAGGATGCATGCATATGTAATAGTCATTCGCAACTCATCCATATGTGCCATTTAGTAACTCAAATAGCATCTGCCTTGCAATGGAAACATGCCACTAGGATGCTACCCGTGCTGACCATTTTATGCTTGTAGTACTTACTGTAATGCTAGTTGGTTCACACAGACCATTGGAGCGGCGCAAGGACATGATCACAGAAAAAGAAGATGGAAAGAAAGAGCTCCTTTCAATCCCTCTTCTTTTCCTGTGATCGTGTTCTTGTGCCGTTTTATTGATCATGTTATGCTGGGTTACTATTTCTTGAATGCGTAACAATGCCCTCGCTTCACTGCCACTGGAAGGTTCTAGTCTGTGCCTCATTCAATAGCCCTGGGTTTAGATCACCCCACCAGATTCTGCTCGCCTGAAGAGCTCATGCTGCATGATAAGTCATCCTGTCCCATGTTAAATGCGTGTAGGTTTCTATATGCATTCCTGATTCTATTTTGTTTGCCTGTGTTTCAATGTTACTTTTTAGATGTTTCCAGGATCATGCACAAATTCCTGTGAAGCTTTGTGGATGCGTTCCTACCTGCGCTATAGTGTGTTCATTTCCTTCTCTGCCATTGTAATTTCCCTTCATTCACTCTCCAGGCCTTTGGGCTGCATCAAATAACATTGGCCAGCACTACTGCTTCTTATGCGCCTTGTTTTTGTGCTTTTAGTTTCCACTTTGTTCCCCTTAAAGCTGGATAGAAACTAGTCCATGCAGTTCCACACTTGGGAGAACCTATCTGCTTTAATGCGTAGTCCCCTAGTAGACAAGAGGGGGGGGGGGGGTACTGTTGTAATGCAGCAGTGATACACAGTGATATACACAACATATAATAGTGATGATCGCACCTTGTAAACTAGCAGGCAATGCTGTTTCGCCTTTGAGCAGTGTGGATGACCATACTGCTGGGTTCTTTTCTATCACAAATTGAATAAATAGATAAGTTGGCAAAGCACTACTCTTGCTCATTCATTGCAATTGTGTTTTATTCACACATGCAGCCTTGTACTGTAGTCTCACTTCTTCCCACTTGTGCAGTGTTGCATGTGGAGACAGGCTCTGTGGAATTTTCCATACAAAGGGGTCCTTGCAATGGGTGTATACAGTGACAGCTTCATTTAGGGGGACATTATAAAAATAGCCAGTGAGCTCAACAGGGAAAGAGAAGTACATTGTTCTGAGAGGACACATAACATGCTGTAAGGTGCTGTTTTCCGGAGTCGTGAAGTGCACTAAGCTTTCGGTCAGTCCGAGATTGCTAATTAGGTACATGCTGACGCAACTGCATGAATTTTCACTTGACAACCATATCTGTGGAGTACTTAGAACTCCAGTGATTTTAGGTGTGTGTAACATGGTTTTTTGAGATTTCAGGCAGTTTGTGTTGCCTGATAGTAAGGCTGCACTGCTCTGGTTGAAGCCAGGAAATTCAACAAAGCAAGGATATTTTATCCAGATTTCTGCATGCTATACCATGAACAAAAAAATGAACGTTGCCTGTCTAGCAGCAAGCTTAAGCTGTTATATGCATATCCCCAGTTGTAGCATCTCGCATTTGTTACCAGTATAGTGGTCTTTGAAGCCAGAAAATAAATGTTTATCCTCCCCATTCTGGTTCTCCTCAACATTTGGTTCTTGCCAAGTAATTTACATTCTTTTGCTACACTAAGCAGCAGCCTTTAACATTCTCAAGAAGCATCTGTTTATGCAGCTCGAGGCAATGCAAGGTAATGTGGTTGTGCGACGGGATTTTACCCGAATTATCATGCTGTAGAGGGTTGAAACTATCGAACCTTCACGGTTTAGTCTCAAGGAAACTTGTTTGAAAATTCATCTTGCTCAGTTGCAACTCATTATTTGAATTCGTCTTCCCCTCAGTGTGATCAAGGGCCCTGCCCTAATAAAAGTGTGCAAGTACCTGTATATAGTTATATCATTGCAACTGGAAGAATGTTTAGCCAGGTTGAAAATTCCTTTCAGATTGTAGACTTTTTTTTTCATTCTGCACCATAATATTGCCCAATTCATTTCAGTCTTATAATGGGCTTTACCATCTTTCTTAGCCATTCATTTGGTGGCATCTTGCTCTGTTGGGCCAAGGATAGAATGACAGAAGTTGATTACACGGCATGTGCTCTATTGGGACATGAATCTCGTCTTTTGTTTTTGGCTCAGCACCAAACCCTCGGTACCCATCATAGATATGTACCCTTTTAAGAGAGACAAAAAGATTGACAGTTTTGTCGGCACATCATTATGATGCCCAGCACCCACAACAGAACGATTAATCAGAACAAGACGTGGCACAGACAAGACAGGCTTGCTATAATCTAGCTATAATTGCAAGAATTATACTTCATGAAAAATCAAGCCACTGAGTGGTGCCGATGCTTCTGTAGTCACATCAGAAAGCAGGCAGTGGAGATCATTTCATTAATACAAAATAGTTTCCAGAAAGGTCACATCGCACCCAAGGCTGTTTTCAGGCACAGTACACACGAGCCACAATCAATATTTATGATGGACACGTTGCAGGGAAAAAGCCGTGCATGCATGGTCACTACAGGGGGAAAAACAAATGCGACTACCTGCTAATATTTAACTTTATTTCAGCATTCAGAATGCAAGATATGTGTAGTGAGCTTTTCAAATGAATCACATACTTGTAGGCAATTTCAACCACGCAAAAAATTAAGAAGTGAAAATAACAAAAAAAAATGAATCAATAGAGCAGGAAATCTGCAGTAAATGATAGGTGCATGCTATTGCCATTATGAAAAGCATTTTTTTTGGCTGCTCATAAGACAATGAGGGAAATGTATATTGCAAAACAATGCCGCTGGTCAGCTGTTCACAGGATTTCACGTGACGTCTGAAGTGCTTACATGTGCAAACTGCCTGTCTTGAGGGTACAAAAGCTTATGAGATGCTATTTTCTGCATATGCCTTTGGTTTTTCATTGTAATGCACTTGAAAGAACTGTTGTAGCAGCCCATTTCTTAGCAAACTCAGTCTGAAATTACCTGCTCCTTCTTATACCTCTGCGACGCGAACACTTGTGATCCTCATTGAGGTTTTCAGGAAGCATTGAAGCCTCCGGTGCTCCACGGCCATTTTGAATGACCACTGAGAAGCTTCCTTCGTGTGCGTTAGGTGACATCAAGGGTGGCAACGCCCGCTCTCGGATGTGCTTCAAAACTCAAGAGTGCTCAGAAACAGCTTCGATCCAAGCAGGCTCGAGCACGATTGCACGAGTTGAATGAGGATCGAAAGTGTTCGTGTGAAAGAGGTATTACATACCTTCTACTCATTAATTTCTGCTATGAATATTCCTAAAAGCTTTGCTCCTAGAGTCATACTTGAGAGTACCAGCATTCATCACTCTCATGAAGTGTTAGTGCATGCAGCTTAAGGCATGCCAGATGTAAACATTTGCCTTGTGCCATGAATTTGCACCCCAAGGTTCACACTATGCTCTGTGAGCCGCATGATAAAGCTGAATCCATGGAGCCCTATACACTTTCGTGCAGGTGGTTTTCTACTGAGATCTTGCTTGCAGGTACTCTTAATAAACAGTGCGAGTTTTTTTTAATGAGAATATCATGACGACTGTCCTGCACAATGTGCAGAAAACTTCCATCCTTCTACCCTTATACTGCTCCAGTGGGGAAACTGAATAGCACATAAGATGGCATTTCATTTCAGATTGTGTCTGTACTTTTCTTCCTGTACCATATAACACTGCCCAATCTATTACACTTGTCCTAAAAAATCTCACACACCTTCTTAGCTTTCTCAGCCATTTCTACGGTAATCGTTCCATTCACAGAACAAGAATATTGTTTTTTTTTTCTCGGCACTAAAACTTGGTTACAAGCCTGCCGTGGTTGTGTGCCCACAGCTCATACCTATATATAAAGAGGCCAAGAACACTAAAAACAATGCCGTCCACGCACGGTTGTAATGAGAGCATTCGGAGTACAACGATTAATCCCAATAAACACACCTGTCAAGGCATCACACGAAGCAACAATAACAAGCAACCATCGCAAACATACTTCACGAAGCATCAAGCAGAAAATTGGTGCCGACTTCCCGAGGCTTCTCACTTCACACCCACGGCAGTTCTGAAGCAGAGCACATAAACGAAACACGATTGATATCAGTGATCGGCACGTAACACGAACAACATCGTATGCTCGCGATCGCTGCACGCAGACGAATGAATGTGACTAGCACAGCTCAAAATTCATATCAACATTCGGAAAACAAAGCGTGCGCAGTGAGCTTTTCACTCGTAACAGATATACTTGGAGGCGATTTAAACTTGGCAAAACAGCAGTCGTTCCGAACGTATCACTTTCGCTACACTCCCACTAATTGTCGCTGCTATGGAACTGTCTACGCGCACAGGGAATTAATTCACTTCGGGGAGCTGCTTCTTGATGTTGTCCGTGAAAATCCTGCAGCAATCACAAACGGCTCCAAATACACACGTCGAGGCACCGAAACTGTGTAGCAGTAGTACATCTTCCGTAGGTTTGTCGGCGACTCGTCAACTTGGTGCAGGCCAACTCAACTGGGGGAACTGCCGCTCGATGCTTGTGCATATGGCAAGGCAAACTTCCAAGTCGCTTTGAATAATCGTAATAAACGAGCAATAGCGACATGAAGTATATCTTTCATCGACAGGCACCGTCCACCTAGGCCTTGTTTTGCCTACACTCGGTCGACGGCCATCTTTGAAAAAGTAGGAGGAGCTTGCGATGCGCCTCCAGAACGCATGCGACAAAAGTTGAAGTTCGCGAACTCTGTGCTGCAGCCGGGCGGAGGACGCATGCCTCCGTCCGCCCTATTGTTAGGACCTGCGCCCGTCCGCCCAAATAGTGACCGTACAGCGGCCTTTAGTGGGATAACGCACGTTCAACTGCTGCTGTAGGATGCTTTCCTAGGCAGTTCAGTTGCGCGTTAGCATTACGTTCATTTATTTATTTAATTTAATATACACCACCGTCTGGACCTGTATAAGCTTGTTTTGAGGCATGAGACCCACTCATTTGGCAAAAAAGCACTTCACCGAATCAGTTATCGTAGTTGGCGAACTTTACTGCTGCGACGGCGCGCACCGGCTGGAGCATTTATGTTGCTATGAAAAAAAAAAAGAAAAAAAGAAACAACAACTGAAGCTACCACACAACCAGTCAGATGCAGTCATGTGCACATGTAATGGGATTCATCTGCAGGAGCAGAGGGCTCTCAGGAGCCTGACAGATGCTGAGCGCATTCGCATAGCGCCGGCGGAAGAGTCACCTTTCCCCTGCTCCCTTGAACGTAGTAGAGCGAACAAGTCTGATTGTGGGGATGACATGGATTAATTTTTTAGCAAGTGTGAGGACATGCGTTCCACGCAGCGAATTCGTGCGCACTGACTACCGCCATTGGCACTCTAGGTTAGAGCGGGCATTTGTTTTCCCCGCGTACAGTAGATTTTTTTTTTCACTTATATCTCGATCAGCACATCATAACGTGTATGCAATGCTCTATCTTTCGTTTATTCACGGACTCTGTCATTTGAAATTACTACAGTACTGGAGACAGACAACTCACCATGCACACCGCTGCCCGAGGCGGCAGAATCTTCTAGTTTACTTCAGTGAAACAACGCGTTAATTTAGAACAATTTGATACCTTCTGGCCTTCGCACGATCCCTCCTTTATTTGGGCGGGTACTGCGCCATGAAAAAGCCAGCATCCTTTCCATTCTTCCAGCAATAGTAGCGTTATATAGCTTCACAAGTAATCAGCGCAAATTAAAACGAGCGCGCTGTTTCTTCTGTGTGCGAAGTCTCGCTCGCTGAAATGTCTGCTGCGCCCATCATGAGAATGATCACTCGCTGGTTTGCCCATTCAAATTTTGATTAAGGAAGGTTTCTGTGAGCTTATGTTTCGGGTAGCAATGAGAGCTGGCGCCGGGTTCCCTTGCTTACGTTCGGGTACAGAACATTAACGGACCGTAGCAACAGCTTAAATAAACTTCAGCAGCCTCAGTCATGATGCGAGATCAAAAAGTGCTAGGCTGGTATTCTATAGATAAGGTTAACCAGGTTTTTTAGCAACTCCCTGGCGCGGCCATTTTCTGCCGATTGGCGCGCCGCCGCGCGGGCGCGCGGAGCCGCGGTATCGCCGCGGCCGCACCTGCCAAGTAGCCACATATAGCTAGCGTTCGGGCGCTGGAGGATATTGCCAAAATTATTTTCACCGCACGGTTGTGTTGAATCAAGTTTATTTGCATTGTCGTAGAGTTAAAATCAATTTTTCATTAGTGGGATTTAGTTTGACGTTCACGTTAACTGTGTTGGTGCTCAGCACGCAGGCGCGCTATAATGCTGCCGTTTCTGTCCTTGACTGACGAGAAAACATTTCTGAACAATTGCTAACATCACTCTTATGTACGACTCACATATAATTCCACTTCCAATGAACTCTTCTTCCTTCATGCGAGCCATTGCGAACCTCACCAATTAAGCTGTGTCGTTTGCGTGTTGTGTGCAGGTAACACCAACAAATTATCGCGGTGTGCTCATATGAGTCGATAAGCAAACAGCTAGCAGGCAAGTTTTGTGGCACTTTATTTATAAACACCGCCACATTAGGATCGTTTCTTTTTATCCCTGGAATATCTAGCGCCTATCGAACCGTAGCTCCTGTATATCTAGCATGATATATTTATTTCTTTAAAATCCTGCACGCACATTGTCGTACATGCCAAAGGAAAATGCGGCAGCAAATAAATTCTAGCTGGAGCATTACAACTCAGTTT
The DNA here is from genome assembly GCA_023969395.1 of Amblyomma maculatum. Classification (NCBI taxonomy): domain Eukaryota; kingdom Metazoa; phylum Arthropoda; class Arachnida; order Ixodida; family Ixodidae; genus Amblyomma; species Amblyomma maculatum. The sequence goes on from JAJIZL010051829.1 coordinate 7,642, forward strand.
TCATGTGATATATGGAGTCGTCCAAACGTGGCATCGGCTATGAGGTACAGTGAAGTGCTCCGGAAATTTAACGAATACCTGGGGTTCTTTAACGTGCGCTGACATCGCACTCTACACTATAGCGCCTTCAGCTTCGTCTTCATCGAAGAGCGGCCGCAGCTTCAGTAATCGAATCCATGTCTTCCGGCTCAGCAGAAGAGCCCTAACCACAAAGCAAGCACTGGAGGACACCACACCGTTTTTCTATTTCCTTTAATTTTTGAACAAGTATTAACACCGTAGCGGCTGAATACGAATATACTCTATTTCAATGCTTTCGGTTAAATACGCTACACCGTTGTGCACGCCGACGTATCTCTGAAATAAGGAAATAACAATTTGGATGGCTTATAGTCGGAGTGAAGACAGTAGCCCACAAGTTAAGCAGGCCGAGATCTGGTGCCGACCGAACAACTTCGATTCAGGTAGTAGTCGTAGCGCTGTTTAGTGCTCTTTGCATGCGCTAAACAAGGAGTGACGACGAATCTGAAGACATACTTTAGAGACATGAGCGAAAGCTATCCCAGTTGATCACAGAAGATTTGCGGCGTAAAAGGCGGAGACGTGAGGGATGGAGATCGATGATGATAGGGGTGATCACTTCCTCAGCAGTCTGGCTCTATGCGCCACGAGGGAATTCCCGCGTCCGACCACCACGTCAAGTCTGGAGCATAGGCATCACTACGTATATGACGCACAGGCCGGGTTGTTGCTGTTCCAGGGTGATTAAGCAGATCAAACAGGGCATCAGTGAAGGCGTCCCGCACACACCTACCACGAGGGCTTGCAGTGGGATAGCCCCAATCCGGATGAGGGGCGCTGAAGTCGCCTCCGACTGAAATTGGACACCCGGGGTATTGCCGACGGACACTTAATAACTAGCCAAGATTAATACGGGAAGGGACGCCTCCAGCTGATCTGACGTAATATGAAACAATCACAACGGTTCCTTTCAGAAATTTCTCAGCTACTGTTACTACCTCTTAATATGATGTGCACCAGGTTTCGAGAGAAAGGCTCACATGAGGAAAACGCGTATCAACATATACCGCCACCTTTCCCGGGGGAGCAGCAATCCGCACGCGGCGGTCGGTCATTGAAGAAGACACGTATCCACTGAAATCCGGAATTGATGGCAATGCGTTTGTTTCCTGTAGTAACATAAACCACACCCGGAGCTTGTAAAATCGTAGTCGGGTCTTGAGCTCGGCTACCGTCATGGAAATGCCTCTGCAGTTCCACTGTAGCACACCAGGACGACCGGTATTCGCCATTTTCGGATGCTGCATCATCACAGACGTCAGGTTGGACAACTGGTTGACCATATAGCGGAGCTGCACAGTTATCACTGGGAAGCAAATGGCACTGTTGCGCGGAAAGAAGACGGTGTTGCTGGGCCATTGAACCCACCCGGTAATCAGGGCTGGGCAGAACAAAAATGTATCTTCGATACTCGATACATTGAAAAATTGTATTTCCGATACAAGATACTGAACCGAAATCGATTTCCGATACAGATACTCGATACTGTATCTTCTAAACTTCGATACATCTCTGAAATCCCAATGCGATAAAGGCGGTAATATTAGCGAAGCTGGAAAATTTTACCATGCTTTCTAGAACTTTCAGTGGTATCTATATCGCAGTTTTTATTTCTCTGAAAGGGCTTAAACAAATTCGACAGCACGGATTTATTGAAGCTCCGCTGTCTGGGCAGCTTTCCTTGTCAGAACTTCACATTGAATTGAACCCATGGTTACAAAGATTCCACTAGCAGCCTAGCGAGCAATTTCTTTAAGGTATGTTCTTCATATACGAACCACCCTGTGAGCACTTGGCTACATACAAATAAATCTGGAGCTTCTTTTGTGGCTTTCCATTTCATATACTACACGTTAATTACCAGATGGCCCCCTACGTTTCCTCTTTACTATAAGACTCAGTGCTACGTGCGCTTGGGGAACTGAGCAGGTATTGTTATATTAGTGCGATAGCAGACTTTTGAAGCTCGCATTTTGTGTTAAAAGCTAGAGGATAAAAAAAATAAAATGGCTGAACGTTTTTATTAGTTCCGAAATAGCCTCGCCATGTGGGCGTTCTGTAAGCCAGGCAAATAATAAAAGCCTCTCTATATAATTAGTCGAGCACGCCGCACTGCTACATTTGTTGAAGGGGCCCTTTACCAGAAGATAGTAGTGAAGTATAGCCGCGTCGACTCGAGGATCTTAAAGGTGGTTAACAAAGTCAAGATTCACTAGCGTCTCTTGATAACTTAGTCTGGTTTAAAAGAAAGAATTGTTCTTTTTAAGATAGAGTGGCTAATATGACGTCGCATATTTCAAAAACATTTGAACAGCTTATTGCCTTATGAAACAAGGATATCTTCACAAGTTTTATTCACATTTCGCAGAAATGTTTTTGGAAAAAAAATTCTTTGACCATGTATTTGTTATTCAAATTTATGTGCTGGAAAAATGCAGTTACATAGCTTTTACGTCGTGTATTTCTTAATATTTTAGACGTAATAGTTTTTACAGAGAAAGCCTAGTGGAAAAAAGATGTTTGTTTCGAACCAAACGCTGTAAACTACAAGAATGGCGACTGCATCGTGCCCGACTGAGGCCTTAGACGCTCATGTTCTGGGCGCCAAGCAAAGCCGACGTGCGAAGCTCTAGGGTCCAGAGAGCTAGGGTCGTTCACAAGTTACTGAGTTCGTCAGTACATGGAGCATGCTGCTTGACAAGAATCACATGCCTCAGAGATGGACAAGGAGGCAGATTGCAAAAGATGGGAGAGCAGTATGAAGTGTGCGTGGTCCCTACTCCCTGTTTGTCTTCTTTGGTGTTTATTTGTCGATTTTGTTCTTTGTTTCTGCGTGTCTGTTAAAGGCTTAGCGGCCTCGTGGTACGCACTCGGTGCTTACATGTAAACAACTTCATAAGCGCCTACTTGCAATTGGCTCCTTCAGGTTTAAAGAAAGGAAACACGGATAGATGGAAGCTAAGGAGACTGGGCGTTTGAAGGAATCTTCAAAGGAGGGAAATCACGATGCACTGCAGGCAAAGATGCCTCCCGGCTTGTACTAGCGTCTGAGTGAGCGCCGTCAACCAGATGTCTGACACACAATGGCTTCAATATTTTGCGGAGTATCGAGTATCGTTAAAATACACGATACACACAAAAACGTATTTTCGATACCGATACTCCGATACTCTCATTTTTAGCACTCGATACCTGATACCGATACACATAAAGTATTTAAAAATAGTATAGATGTATCTTCGATACTGTCCATGACTGCTGGTAATTTACTCGCGTTTTCTTTATCGCTGCTCTTAGGAAAACTTCCACGAATGTGGGTTTTATTTATTAAAAAGTTGGCATTATAAGCCCCACCGTAAAAAAAACAAACAAAAAAAAAACAGAATCTATTGTCCAGCATAGTCTTGTGCACACCACGTACCGCTGGGGGCAGTGTGTACAGAAGAAAATCTCTCCCTCTCTCTTCACTTGTAGAGGAGGGGAAAGGCACGGAATGCAGCTGCCACGGGAATAAACCCCCAAATTTGTCATTAAAGGCTTCCTTTTAAAAATGGCTAATGAATAATGATGAGGTAGCAAAGAGCCACGCAAAGTTCAGCAAAGTTAAGCAAGAAACATTCAATCAGTAAAAAGTACATGGCAACCACCATATCTGCTATTTGAGTTGATAATGACAACGCATTTCTTAAAGCCAGAAAACACAGCGCTTCAAAAATACTGAGTAAATTTGTCTTAAAGCTAGAACCAGGAAACCGAAACCGTTTCGACCAAGCGATGATGTCAAGGCTGACCGCCCAGTGACGTCACAGATAACGTCCCAAAACCTATGACAGCTTGGGCCATTATTTGTCTGAAGTGACCAAAAGCAAGCTAGAATTGTTGTCCTTTAGCGAAATCAGAACGAATATATCGACGCTTTTGCGGCCAGTAATGTCACATACGCAAGCTTGCCCGCAGAAAGCTTTCCGATTTGCGTCACAAAACGGGAAGTTTTAAAATTCATTGGTGCTTGAACGAAACACCAATCGTTGCGGACGCTCGTTCGAGACACCGAGTCCATGTACTTTGCAACCTAATTTATGCCTCTATTAGTTCCCATATGCTCTTTACCATACAAACGTAAGATGACGCTATACACAAAGAGATAACTGAACCGATTTCCCGTCCACGCCCACAGGCTGTCGGGGGGCTGTGTAACTTCCGTCCTGTGGGCCGAAGAAAGCAAGGGAGCGAATCAGAAAGCTGATCCTTGAAAGCAGTAAAGAAAGAATAACGAACGATGAAGGAAAGAGCACAGTTAATTGACCATACATTGCACGCCACCTTTCGCATAAAATTCGAAAGTTCCCAACTCTTGAATTGTAACTTTCGTTATTTGTGCAACTATGTTTTTACAGTGATATCACGTTTTAGCGCATAAGTACAGATGACCCATTGATAATATTACCAGTAGGTGTTCTTTACTGATGAGCTAAAACGTATTGATTATTATTATTATTATTTTTTTTTTTGCGTATCTCTCTCATTCGCCAGACGGAAATCTGATTGTAAGCAGCACAACGAATATCTTGCTATGCCTGCCAGCGCGCCGCTAGAATTGCATGATGGCCTGGAGGCAAGGTGTTTATAATGTGAATCGGTACGCAGTGAATAACGGGCGCGTGGCATGCAGCGCCTGTAATTAGCCATAGCCGGATTGAGACGATATTCGATTGCTGCAAGTAAAAATGGAGTGCAAAACTTAATTAGCACGAGAGAATTGCCACAGTTACCTCCAAACTACAGCGATATCATCTGAGAAGAATTGTACGTGACAAGTTACAAGTATTGTTTTATTTTTATTTTTTTTTTTTTTTGTATCGCGAGCTACATACACTACTCCAGCCGCTTCCGCCTCTTCGCCGTGATCGCAATTTCGTCGTCGTCGCACCTTGGCCGTAGTCGCACGGACCTTGTACCGAAAATGAAAAGAAGAAGAAGACAGATAACTCGGTAGTTGGTTGAGGCGAATGACAGCAGCGAGTTGCTAGGACAGAAGGTTCGTTCGAACGTTGTGACAGCGGTATGTCCCGGAGTTCGACGTAGAGACGATGTCATACCACTAGACGTCTTCTAAACCCGAATGAGAATGGCCAACGACGAGAAGCAAGGGGTGCTCATACGTGAAGTGAGCCCCTATGGCATAAATAAAGCTGAAACCATAGAGTAAACTACCATGTGCAAAAGCCATATGAATTTACTTTCAAGCCGAAACTAAGCGAAGCCATGCAGATTGCTCTCGCGTAACTCCAGGTTTGACCACAAGCTAAACCACAGCTAATTATTTTTTGTACTTTTGTACACAATCTATTACGTTCTTCAAACGGTGACGTTACGGACAAGGCGGTTACTGTTGTGATCGACTACTAGCAATCAATGACATTTTCCAAAAGTTAAGAAGCTTCAGTCAACGGTACGGCCGTAGTGAGGGGCTCCGGAAATTTCGACTACCTGGGGTTCTTTAACGCGCACTGACATCGCACAGCACACGGGTGCCTTTATTTTCGCCTCCATCAAAAAGCGACCGCCGCGGCCGGGATTCGATCCCGCATTCTCGAGCACGGCAGTTGAGCGCCCTAACCACTGCACCACCACGGCGGGGCAGCGCAAGCAGGGACCTTTCCTTCGTGATACAGGCGACAACAGACCGATTGCGCAGAAGAATCATGCGCGATTATGTCTGTGTCCTCCGGATAACTGTCGCTTTCTATATAGGGCAGTTTCCCTGCCGAGAAATATGCGCTATCTTTTTATGGACACTTCATATTGTCATATGGCACCGCAACGCATCTTCTCATCTCGCCAATAAACGCGTACAGGAGGCAATAGGTTGCAACTGAGAGCTCCAAAGCCGTCGCCGTGATATGCAAGCAGCTGCTTCACACGTTTTGTCCGTCTGAAGTTTGAGTTACCGTTGCATATTCCGTCTCGTGAACTTTTTCACTCATTTTTGCGTGAAGCCGTTTAGGATCAGCGCAAAAGAGACAAATGACTAAGGAAAGGGAAGACGACATGGGCGCCCGTGTCGCCTTCCATTTCCTGGGTCCTTTGTCTGTTTTGTTCTGGTCCACATTATGAGCTATATAATTCCAACTTGCCCAATAAAGCGTGCTGTTAAATTGCTTAAAGCGGCTTAACATTGTTTCGCCCCGCAGGGGTGCGCAGTGGTTACGGCGTTCGACTGACCAAGGCTGTGGGATTGAATCCCGGCCTCGGCGGCCGCTTTTCGATGGAGGCGAAAGGCAAGGCGCCCGTGTGCTGCGCGATCTCAATGTACGGTAAAGAACCCCCGGTGGTCAAAAAATCCAGTCCTCCACTGCGGCATCTTCCATAGAGCTCTAGGACGTTAAACCCCACAAACCAAACCAAACCTTAATATTGTTTCAGCCTGTGCCTACGGGTGATAACAAGCGCAGTCACGCACCCATTTTTTCACTGCAGTATATTCGAATTGGCAACGTCCTGCCTCCAGCGTGCCTCTTATACCAGTGGCGGAACGGCCAGCGCATGAGTTTGGAGTACAGTGCCATGGGCGTATGACGCGTTTGCTCCAGGGAAGCGCGTCAGCACGGAGAACTCACTGATATTCATTGCCAATTTTGGATTTGATTACAGGCGCCCAAAAAGTGGCAAACCATTGATGGTACTTTGGCTTTTTTTGATTTCTTCATCGCGTAATTTTGTTGCCTTTCTGATTCCCAACTTTGCTTCTTCCGGCAAACAGGACTGAATATACACAGTCCTAGTTTATTTTAATTAGTTTATTGGGTTAACGTCTTAAGGCGATCCAGGCAGTGATAGACGTGCAGCAGTGGAGGGCTCCAGAAATTCCGTCCACCTGGGATTTGTTAACGTGCACTGATGTCACACAGCATACGGGCGCCTAGCTTGTTGCCTCCATCGAAAACCGGTTGCCATGGACGGGATTCGATCTCGCCTGTTTTGGCACAGCAGTCGAGCCCCTAACCACTGCACCACCGCGGGTGGGGGGCGACACGGAGTCCTCCTTTCAAGTTTGTACCCCGGAGACGTGTGTCGCTCATGGAGGTTTTCGTGCTCATCCTAGTAGGACATCGTCGACGACAGCTTATGCGCGTGGACGGAACCACAGCGCAGTTATTTCTTTGTGGTATAAATAAAAAACACAATTTTGCAAAGGGGTGAAAGGCATTGGGCTGCTCTTGTAGCACAGGGAAGAGTTGACTGCCTAACTTAAAAGCCTATAGTCAAACTGGTTTCTCCGGGGGTTGTGAAGTGGCGGTACCGGCGTGTCTACCCAATACAGCTTTGCTTCAAACTCAGCTATATCACTTCGTCTTTTACAATGACTGCCAGCGACATGGCAAGACTTCAGAAGCCCTCTTGGAACTGACACCAACGGAACTACATGGTCTGGACGACGTTCTCGCATGGTGACTTCCGCGTCTTCGAAGTCTGTCTCGTATGCAACGCTCTAGGCGATGTCATGCAAACTACTTAGACCAAAGCGCGTCGCCTTTTGCACATAGCATGGCTCTATTCCTGGATGACACCATAACGGCTCGTGTGATCCTGGGTACTCTCTCGCACTGGAACAACGCTGTTTTCATTGCTTCTCACCATGGTATTGGCTTTGATGCCCCCAAACTCTAGACGTGACACTCGCGAGAAATGGGCATGAACATGCGGTGCACTCCTGCCTGCTTATGCCAGAACTGGCATTTTAGAGCGCAGCTCTTTGGCGCCCGTTCCTGCGTTTCGCGTTGTCGTTGGCGTCGTCCTCGTAACCAGCTCCGCCCCCCTCTCAGTCCCCTAGCTCAGCCCTCCTCTTCCTCCGTGGCGGCGACCGCGCATGTTATCCGATTGCTGCCCCCCCCCCCCCCCACCTCTTCCTGCGTGGCGGCGACTGTGTTCTCCGGTTGCCGAAGCGCCGGCTCGATATCAGCGGATAACGGTGCGTGCATCCCAAGCCCAAACGCAGAGCCACGTTGCCTTTACTCGCTAGCGGCGTCAGCGTCATTAGTCAGTTTCTGCTATCTCTTCGTCGCGCAACCTTCCGATAACTTAATTGCTCTCTTCATTTCGCCGACCACAAAGCTTCTTTCATGACGTTCAAGAACTATTAGTGAAGTGTTTCTTGAGGGAATATGTGTGAAAAATAAAAAACAATGTTGTCTGTAATTGTACAATAATGTCTTGCCTCAATCTATGTATGTACTATAGGCCGGAAAATAAAATGGACCACCGCTCAGGGTAGCGGAGCGGCTGCGGGGCCGCACAGGGGCGCTGTTATCTCGCGCCGCTCGCTGGCAGCCAGAGTGCCCCGAGTGAGGACAAACTTTGCCCTCACCCTCACGCGGGGCTTGTCGCGCTTATTAAATATCTAGTGTTGCGTTCAGCTGCTCTGCTGTTGACGGTCCCGACGAAGGGGAGCGCGCATCGCCTATTCATCGAGCACATCGGGCTGTGGCAGATCAGTTGGACAGCCGCAGTCCGTGAAGAAACGAGTCGGAATTTTGTTTTTCGTTGTCTTTTTATATTGCCCTCATGTTAGATGCTACTGCTAATCCCCTGCATCCACCATAGCCGGATTTTAGGCAACGCGGTCAAAGACGCCGCATCGGCAGCCACCGTGACGGGCGCTTTTTCACGCCAGTGAGATAGGGCGAACTTCTCTGCGGGCGCTGCTTCTCTTTCGAAGCTGTCGTATTGACACTGTCTTCGCAATAAGCTTAATATTCTGTTCAGCAAAACATCTGCAATTTTTTTTAATTGGGGTCTACGATACGTAGTCTTTGACGATAATTTCTTTAGAATAGTTCAGTCCCGAAGAGATTCTTAGGAAGACGAATCACAAAAATTATTGCCAGTGATGAAATTTATTTGCGAAAGTAGATTAAAAATCTCATTGGCATTCTCCAGAGTTACCTTAGTGAGGCGAAAAGTTGCAGTCTGCCGCGATGACTTGACTTAGTCGTCTTGGCATAGAGTCATATAGTGCCGCCACTAGGTCTGGACGTCAGCGCAGGGCTTCCCATTCCTCTTTGACGGCCTGCCAGAGCTCGTCAGCTGTGCCACCACAAAGGTGCCGTGAGGAAAGTTTCTTCTTCATGACTCCCCAGATGTTTTCGATGGGGTTGAGGTCAGCCCCGTTAGGCGGCCACGGGAGCTGACGCACGGCGCAGCGCTCAAGAAGGTCGCTTACAGCACGCGCCTTGTGTACGGGGCTGCGGTCGTGCTGGAACACGTAGCAACCATCCGGGAACGGTCCGTCCAAGACGTATGGAACCATGTGACCGGTAAGGATCTCGCAATACCTCGGTCCGATGTTCGAGCCCTCAGTCCGCACTAGTGTGCCGACGGCGTCCTTACTAATGGTGCCCCAAACACTGACTGAGCAGTGGCCACTGCCGTGCACGCTGTAGGTGTACCCAGGGAGATACCTGAGCATAAGAGAGCAAACATGTGTCAGCAAACATTATCTTATGACGGGTCCCAAACTAAAACCCGTTTCGCTTCAGAAAAATAAGGCTTATTGCTAAAACATAACAAATCCAACATTCTGTTAAAGCTTCTAGGCGGCACTAAGAAAACAATCAGCTTCGTTTTCGATGTTGTATCTATGTCGAATCAAACAGAAGCGGGAGAAGCGAGGCGGCATTACATTTTCAAGACTACAATGTGTTTCAAACCATAGTTCGCTTTTGGCACTGGTAAGTTAGTTCAACCTTAGCCGCGTTTTTCGTTCGCTCTAAGAATGACAAATCATATCTGTGGTTACTACTGCCACGCAAGCTGCTGTCGGTCCCAGCGTGTGCACAACGTGGACGCCTCCGTGAAAATCGCCTCCCGCTACTCTGTACACCACTGTTCGAAAGCTCCGGAGAAGTCGAGTCGCTCTTCCCTCTCGTTTGTTGTGAGGTGCGGCCTTTGAGCAGTCAGTTCATTATACTCATCTCTTGCTATCAGCACTTGATGGTTTCGCTGGAGAAACTGAGACCAAGTGCGTCGCGAACCTCCCTGGCGTTAAAGGGGTCTTCAAGCACGGCAGCAACAATTAATTATCCTCTTCAAGTATTGTGCTCCTTGGGCGCCCGCTGCACTCAGCATCGAAAATTTCGCTATCTTCGTCCCTATATACTCCAATAATACGGCTCACCTCTGTTCTCGCCCTTGAGATGCGGCGACAGACTTCACGCTGCGGGACATCTTGTATGCAGAGTCGTTCATTGGGCCTTCTCTCCTCGATGTGGGCCCTAGGTAGCATTATTGCGAAGTACCAAACCCAATGCGACCATTCTCGTTTTTATGCATTCTGCGCTTTCCCGTTATCCAATGGTGAACCTGGATTGAATGTTCGTATTTTACTTTTATCAACGTTATAGGCCAGAGCTTTTGCAGTGCGCGGTGCTATCCTGATAACGTTCTGTCTGGCCATTGGTCACTGAGGGACCACTGAACCTATAAAACCGAGAACGGTTGCATCGGCTTCGGTACTTCGCAAGAATGCCACCGAGGATTCCAATCGAGGAAAGAAGGCGGATCGTGCGACTGGGCATAGAAGGCGTCCCTCAGCGTGAAATCTGTCGCCGTACCGGAAGGACAAGAACAGCGGTGAGCCGTATTCTTAGAGCATACAGTGGACAGCGCAGTGGACGGCCAAGGAGTACTACGCTTGAAGAAGATGAGTTAATCGTTGCTGCAGTAGCTGTAGACCCCTTCTTGAACGCCCGGGAGGTTCGTGACGAACTTGGGATGAGCTGCTCCTACGACACTATTAGATCAAGGTGGCGAGAAGCAGGTCTAATGAACTGCGTTGCAGTTCAAAAGCCGCACCTCACAAGAAACCAAAGAGAAGAGAGACTCGGTTTTGCCAGAGCCTTCCAGCAGTGGTCTCCAGAGGAGTGGCGGGAAGTGATTTTCTCGGATGAGTCCACATTCTGCACGCGCTGGGACCAGCAGCAACGTGTGTGGCGCCCGATCAACAGCAGGCATGACCTGCAATTCTTACAGCTAATGAAGTATGCTTTGCAACACATCGTAGTATTGAGAATATAGTGCAGCCTCGTTTTTCCCTTCTGTTTGATTTGACGTAGATTCAGTATCGAATACGAAGTAGGTTATTCTCTCCTGCCGAACAGAAGCTTCAGCAGAGTGTTGGATTTGTTATGTTAGCTCAACTTGAATTAAGTTTGAGAGACGACATATGCTAATATTTGTTGAAACATCTTTGCTATCCTATGCACAGGTATCTCCCTGACTACACCCACAACGTGCTCAGCAGTGGCCGGTGTTCAGTCAGCGTCTGGGGCGCCGTCAGTAGGGACGGCCTCTGCCCACTCGTGCGGATAGAGGGCTCTTTAACAGCGCCAAGGTACTGCGAGATCCTTGCCGGTCACATGGTTCCCTACGTCCTGGACGGACTGTTCCCGGATAGCTGCTACGTGTTCCAGCCGACCGTAGCCCCGTGCACAAGACGCACGCTGTAACGACCTTCTTGAGCGCTGCGCCGTGCGTCAGCTCCCGTGGCCGCCTAACGGGGCTGACCTCAACCCCATCGAAAACATCTGGGTACTTATGAAGAAGGAACTTTCCTCACAGCGCCTTTGTGGTGGCACAGCTGACCAGCCCTGGCATGCCGTCAAAGAGGAATGGGAAGCCCTGCGCCGACGTCCAGACCTAGTGGCGGCACTATACGACTCTATGCAAAGACGACTAAGTCAAGTCATTGCGGCAGACGGCAACTTTTCGTCTCACTAAGGTCACGCTGAAGAATTCCAATGAGATTCTTAATCTGCTTTCGCAAATAAATTTCATCACTGGCAATAATATTTGTGATTCGTCTTCCTAAGAATCTCTTCGGGACTGAACCATTGTAAAGAAATTATCGGTAAAGACTACGTATAGACCCCAATTAAAAATAATTGCAGATGTTTTGCTGAACAGAATATTAAGCTTATTGCGAAGACAGTGTCAATACGACAGCCTCGAAAGAGAAGCAGCGCCCGCAGAGAAGTTCGCCCTATCTCACTGGCGTGAAAAAGCGCCCGTCACGGTGGCTGCCGATGCGGCGTCTTTGACCGCGTTGCCTAAAATCCGGCTATGGTGGATGCAGGGGATTAGCAGTAACATCTAACATGAGGGTAATATAAAAAGACAACGAAAAACAAAATTCCGACTCGTTTCTTCACGGACTGCGGCTGTCCAACTGATCTGCCACAGCCCGATGTGCTCGATGAATAGGCGATGCGCGCTCCCCTTCGTCGGGACCGTCAACAGCAGAGCAGAAGTGAACGCGACAAGCCCCCGCGCGAGGGCGAGGGCGAAGTCTGTCGTCACTCGGGGCACTCTGGCTGCCAGCGAGCGGCGCTAAAGTCCCTTGAGGGAACAGGGTAGGCAAAATTTCCGAAAAAAAAATAGATTTTTTGTTTTTGTGTAATTTAAAATCTCTATTCTTTCCTTAACATAGCCCAGTCTTTCATTTGCGCGCACGCGAAATATTTACCTCAAAATGAACATTTTTCGAAACCTAGGCAGCATCCAGCCACACCCCCTTTGACACATCCTCGGGATCTGTGCCTTTCCTAAGCTAAAAATAATTTTTTTTTTCAGCGCCTATTTTTTGTCACGTTTAGCGGAATGGCAGTCACTCATCTGGCAACAGTGAAAACCCAGCTAGCATACTTCACTTAGCCAAACGAATCCTAAGACGCAGCTGGATTACTCGCAACGCGCGGCATTTCACTCGTGTTTCGGCGTGTTTTCGCGGACATACGAGTTTGTTTATACCTTTGTGCTGGCTATTTAGCGGTAATGCAATGACAAAGCCAAAGAAGTGCTTTAAAAAACGTCTCTTCTACGGAAACTGGCATAAGCCGATCTCCAATGACGCCAATTCTCCGCAACACAACCCAGGAGTGGGCGCCGCGGCCACCACGTCTGCGTCTGCACCACGTATGCGTCTGCGTCTGCGCGTCTGCAGCAGTCCTTGAAGCAGTGAAGCCGGTGGTTCAGCAGCTCTCAAAGCCTGAGCTTCTCCGGAAATGTCTCCATGAAAAAACACAGAACGCGAATGAGGCGTTCAACAACGTTGTATGGGAGCGTGCTCCGAAAAATGTCTTTCTTGGTCTCAAGACGCTGAAAATAGCGACAATGGATGCTGTGCTAACTTTCAATGATGGCAGCATTGCTCGAGCCGAGATTCTGAGGTCATTCAGAATTTCTCCAGAACGGTGTACAGTCCAATGGTTGCGCGAAGCTGACCGGCGGCGACTGTACTTTGCAGAGAGGGCTACACGACTGGTCACTAAGGAGGCCCGGAAAAGAAGGCAGCCAGCGCAGAAAAGAAGTGTTGATGATGAAGAGGACTACCAGGCTGGTCGCTATTAAAAAAATGCATGAGAATTTGTTTCTATAGTCCTATATTGCAGTAAAGCTCTTTCTTCCACTTCAAAGCCAATTATCTCAAAACACCAAATTTTGCTGCATTTGACCCTTCTTTTAAGAAGCTACAGTCGCAAGGGAGATAAAATTTTCCAGGCATTGAGCAAACATTACAGATAGTCTACTGAACTAGGATTATAAATATTATTGCAGACGATTTTTATTTACAGACTATTTACTGAAGATTATGGCTCTAAAATTTGGTGGGTCCAGTCAAAAAACGATAACAAAAAAACTAACATTTAAAAAGAAATTATCCTAGTTCAGTAACACTACCTAACATTGCTGATTACAATGCCACCATTGTTAATGTTCTAACCCCAGCAGATCATGAGAAAAAGGGTCACAAACATAGCCTAAAATGCATGGCAAGAATAGGACCTACCCTGTTCCCTTGATAATTTGAAAGTAGCGACACTCTCCTCCGCGCCGCGCTTTCCTCCTCGATTCTCCTCGCGCGGCGGCGGCGAGCGCTGCGCACGACACGCTTTTTCCCCCTGACACCCGCCGGCCGGCCGCAGCAGTGAGTGAAGCGCGAGCTTTTGGGCCAGGTCTGCGCTCCAGGAGTGCACAAAATTTTTGAAAAATTGCGAGAAAAGCATTGAGAATGACGATAGTAAAGTTCATGAATTGATTGGTTTCTTCTTAGAACTGTTTGAATGGGGAATACTGATAAACAAAGCTTTCAGGCGAGTTCTGTGCTACAGACACTTTTTAAGTCTCATGATAAGGTTTTACTTTGTGCACTTAATCTAGTACTGCCTCTGACTTTGTGTTTGTTTTTTTAGAGCGTGAAATCTGTCACCGCGGTAAAACTTCAGAAAACGATCCAGGCTGGTGCTTTGAACTTCAAGATTAGAGAAGGTTAAAGTAGGACTTAGTCTATTTCGCTACTGTCAAGCTATCTCTCTAAGCATAGTATATGTCACGTGATCAACCATGAGATTGGATTATTGGTTAATTGTACATGTATTTCAATCAATTACTGGGCCAAATTAATTGATATTTAGTAAATTGCAATTAAAATCTAAATTTTAGCTGCAACACCAAACCGTATACCGTTGGAAAGCTTAGGCCAAGTGTAATGGCACTGTGCTAGTTAGCGATCCGCGATAATCTGCGTTCATTAGTTAATTTTGTATAAAATCAAATTTTGAGCTGTTCCTTGCTGCTTCGAGGCAAGGAACAGGTTTGCCACGGCAGTCTTGATATGATGCTGATGGAGGAATTAAATAATTTTATGAGTACGTGGCCCCTCTCTGACTTCGCGTGTGGTTAAAAGACAGCAGGGTACACTGGGAGAAGTGGTGGGCCCTATTGCCGATACACTGAAGTTCTGGGGCAAGCATGCTGTGGTCTCATGCGCTGTGTAAAAGAGCTTGATTTCATTGAACGCAACAATCAAATAAAAAAACTACAAGGTGCACATAGGTCTTCAACGTGCGGAAATGAGAAAGCATATAACTGCCAATTCATTAACTATCGCTATCCTATCTATCACTATATCTACTAATGCCAGAGACCTATCGTAACTGTCACTATCCGCAACGAACACTATCACCTCACTATCCGGGCCTATTACTATAATTTACTATTATTATCCGTAACAGTCACCATCATTACCTATCACTATTCATAACCATCACTATTTAATCTGATGCCGTCCCATAACCCATTGATATACTTCAATTTTCACTGACTTACGTTGTCAGTCATATCTCTATTATCTCATAATATCTGACGAGACAACTATACATTGACTTTTAATTCTTATACTTTCTTGTTTTCTCATAAATGGAGGTGGGAAAAGAGCAAGCCACAGAAATACCTGACTACTATCAGCGCGAGGTTCATGTCTCTGTCGAGGAGGCTTCCTTTACTTCAGGACAGGTCGGTGAGAGAAAATTGATGGAACTGCGTTTGGCTTGGTTTTTTTTCGAGTTCGTGTAATATTGGCGGCTCAAGCTGGTCTTCAGTGAAATGTAGCTAGAACATAGAGCGATGAGATAATTACCCAGGCTAGGTGAAAAAAAAAAAATCTTGCATACAATTGAAATGAGTAATATGTTACAGTGTTGAGAATTGTTGCTCGCAAAATGTTCCCCTATTTTCACATAATAACTATAATCATCATTGATTGTTTAAGTTTCGTAAATACATAAAATTGATGCAATGATTCCGGCTGATTTGACATCGATGGGATAACTTTTCTCGCAATAAATGAATACGCGGAATCGCGCTTTTAGAGCTCCAGCTTTCAAAGCGAAGGTAACCTGCCAACGCCTAGTAGTCATGGTCAAAGTGAAGCGTGTGTGATCATATGAACACCTCCTGCACATTGGCCGTATCCCTGATAAAACGAACGCATATTTTTTAACCCACGCGTGCGTCGAAGCATGGCAAGACACATTCAAGAATTGAAAAAAAAAA
>JAJIZL010051830.1:0-15562 GCA_023969395.1 Amblyomma maculatum
TGTGTGTGTGTGTGTGTGTGTGTAGAGCAGAAGGCAATGAAATTCAGAATCTGGGATTGAGAGTTGCCGAACTGAAGTCCAGTGGTGCCAAAGACCAAAGGTCCAACTCGCAGATCAGTATTCTGGGGAGGATTGTCGATTGCTTTCGCTTATCGAAAATGAGTTCGAACACTTTGGAGGTACACTCTTAAGAGATAATACGTTGTTTACAGTGTTCAGGCCCATCATTTTACCCCAAGGAGGAAACGGTACTCCATTTTCTTTATAGCGCATCTCGTAACCACAAAAGTGATGCAGATTATCAGGTCCAGAAAAAAGTCGAAAGCATTTGGCGCCAGCGATCATTAAAAAGAGGGCGCACATCCTCTTGGCTACGTGGCGGCACCTGGCGACCGATTCCCGAGTGAGGCACGCTCACTGCTTTCAGGCCGCGTCGCAGGTGGCGGCGTCGCAGCAGTGCATATTTTTGAACAACTTCATACCGGTGCGTCGATAATAGGTCCCGTTTCAATAGAACGCGTAGACATTCTGTTGAAAGAAATAAAACAAAACCACGATATTATTTCATTTCTGAAGCTCGAATAAGCTGCGCATTGAGAAGATACTGCTGAATAAATCTTGGCGAGGCCACGGTCCGTGGCGAGGCCACGGTCCGTGGCGCGAACTCCTGTTAAGTAAATAATGAGTGTAAATAAAAGAAATGCACTAACTTTGCAATCGTTTGCATGAAAAATGTGCATTTTTTTCCTTTATAAAGCATTCGTTCGAGTTGCATCCATTATTGGGTAACAGTTTATTCGTTTTGTTTGTGCGTAACAAAACAGCCTTTAATTTCGTTTTGTTTGTAAGTAACAGAACAGACTATTTAAAGGTTGTTTTGTTACGCACAAACAGAACGAATAAGACTGCCAGTAACTGGATGAAAGTCGAACGAATGTTTTAAAAGGAAAAACATAATTTGAGGGAGTGCCGCTGCTGTCAAATTTTGTGGAAAAACTTATTTAAGGAAAAATTAGCTCCACATCCACCGCCATTTCATCAGGCTGTAAAAGATGTACGCAGCTTAATTTCGAGCCTAGCAGCCACACAGTGTGCGATTAAATCTTTTATAATTGGTTTGTTGGTTTGTGGGGTTTAACGTCCCAAAGCGACTCAGACTATGAGAGACGCCGTAGTGGAGGACTCCGGAAATTTCGACCACCTGGGGTTCTTTAACGTGCACTGATATCGCACAGCACACGGGCGCCTCGCTTTAAAAAATATTCTAAGGACGAGTACGGCAATCCCTAATGCAAACTTTTGAATGAGGTTATTTAATCGTTTTTGCATCATACTGAGGGAAGGAATTGAAAGAGGCTTGTATATATGTATGTGCAGTTACAAAACACACAACTTTTCTCACGAACGAAACAGAATTCCCCCTCAATGATTGTGCAGCAGTAGCCAGTACGGGCACTCGGCTGTTCTGCCCAAGGTTGCGGGACCAAGTCCCGGCCGCGGCGGCAGCTTTTCGATAGAGGCGAAAAGCTAGGCGCTCGTGGACTGTGCGATGTCAGTGGACGTTAAGTAATCCCAGGCGGTCGAAATTTCTGGAGCGCTTTACTAAGGCATCTCTCATAGCCCGAGTCGCCTTGGGAAGTTAAACCCCATGAACCAAACCAAGCCAACCAAACGAAATTCGGCAGAAAAATAGAAAGAAGAGCCGCAAGCAAGCGGCACAGAGCTCCTATTGCTCTTCTTTCTCTGCTTCTGAGGAACTCTCTTTCTTTGGCTTGTGACTCTCTCGGGACTCGGGACTTTCACTCGGTTGTTCAGTCTACGGCACCAACAGTGACGCTGCTTAGCCGTCGAACGGGCTTCGCTCTAAAATAAATTATTTGGACATTTTAATCACGTTCAGAGCGGACTGCGATGGCATTAGCAAAGTCGCTGAGACGGGTTTCTGTCACTGCAACACAACGTCCTCATTGTCGCTTTTTTTCTTCTCGTTTTTATCTTTACAGCATATAGTAGATTATGGATACAATGTGCGGCATGTCACGTGGCCTCAGGATGTCACGCACCCTAGCGACCAGAGAGCGTTCTGCCATGGCACCTGCCAACTGTCACCTGCTAGAGCACCTGCCTACTCGACCATGCATGTCACGTCACCAAATGACGTCATCAACCACTTGACCAATCAGAAAATTTCCTGACGGCGCCGGATGCCACCGGTTTCTTCCGCTGATGTAAACGCCAGTGTTGTGGCTCCAAAAAACATTAGTGAGGCATTTAAGCTCCGCATTTCAACGTTTGACGCTACAGCGTTATTGGATGGATGGAATATAGGAGCGTCCCCTTTGAGACGGGGTGGTAGCAGTAGCTATCATGCTCATTTTTCTCCCTATATCTTAATTATTGATTCAGATTGGTTAATGGCTCACGTATGTGGCTCCCCCTTGCGGATCCTCGTTCACGTACATGTAATATGCTACTCTCTTACTCACTAATCCCTTAATTTTAATTTATTATCTCGCACATGCCCATTAGCACTCGATCGTAGACTACCACATGTGGGAAAGACCACCGGACGCAGTAGATATATCAAGCCCCGCTAAAACAAGCTGTGCGGCGTACCTGCGAGGCGTAGGAGTAATAAACGGAATCAAAGGGCCCCGTGTTCCATTCTCATCTCACTCTCCCATCTATTCTATGCAGGCATGAAAGAGAGATAACCTTCCAAGCGATCCAAAGAAGCGTCATCCAAAGAAGCGATCCAAAGAACTTTAGCTATCGCGATATTAAGAAGCATTGCTATAAAATGCCGGCAAAGCATAACGGACTGCACTTAACATTCACTTCTGGATGACACGTGTTTTACGCAGCCTGCAATCTACTGCAAATTGCAGGGACGAAATGCAAGCGGCTGGAGAAAGACAGAAAACAAATGTCCCCTATGAATCCCTGTAATGTGCTTCGCTGATATTAACTCGGACTTTTCACATTTCTTGGGACAGAGAGTGGCTGTTGGACGCACTGCAAACGTTGTCGCTCTTTTGTGTGTTGCTAGACAATTTCTTTAAGCGTTTTGTTTTTTAAACACTGATGCCAGATTGTGCTGCTCATTTACGAGAAAGCTTCTGCAATCTCACACTAAAATAGTTTCTTAAACGACCCACTTCACGTAGAGACGAATCGACCAGCGTGGCCACTGCAATTTTGTTGTGGACGCGTCTGCATACACGGTCATGCAACACTGCACGGTAAAAGAGGCCGAGGAAGTAGCCGTTGCTCTAGCGGTGGCGGTGGGCTATAGAACCGGGCGGTCGCTAACGATACTCACGGACTCTCAAACAGCCTGTCAAGACTACATGAATGGTAGGATAGGTCGTCACGCGCTCCGTATACTCCTCGAAATGAGCGACAAAATTAAAAACCCCGAAGAAAACAAGACCACGCACAAAATTATGTGGGTACCGGGGCACATGGGGGTGGCAGGGAACCAAAAGGCCGACAGGATAGCTTGAGCATACACTACTTTCCGAGCATCCAACGAGTCCGCGGAACTTTTCCCAGCTCCCAGGGCATACTCGGCCATACTAGAAAATTATAGAGGCAGAAGAATGCAATATCCCCCACCACACAGTTTTCTCAACAGAGCGAAAGCCGTCGTTTGGAGAGACGGATTCATACCCAAACCAACATATACTAAACAAAATGCACCCTACAATATACGCGGACAGATGTCCGTGGTGCGATGAAAAACCCACACTATATCACATCACATGAGCATGTCAAAACATAGACGTGGTCCCCAAAATTCGAAACGTGAGTGGGGAGCAATGGGAAACTCTGCTGTCCAGCTACAGCTGCGAAGACGAGCAAGGTCTGGTATAGCGAGCTCAACGGGCGCCAGTGGCCAGCGGAGCCCTGGACTGAGAGCAACCGACCACTGGGTGGAAGTGGACGAGGTCGACGGAGGAAACTCCTGGGAGCGCAACAAGGAGCTCCGAAGACGCCCCAAAAACTGCCCAAAATAACATAGGGCTGAATAAAGTTTTTTTTTTTTTTTCCTTCCTTCCTTAAACGACCCAACGTAAGTCCACAGACAGTTGTCAACTGCCTATGAAACTCTATTAAAATATTTGTTGCCAGGTGCACACAGCACAAAATGAACTTGTCGACGCTTATGTACACTGAAAAAAAAAATTAAACCACTTATTTTTGACATCACTTGGCCCTACGGGTAGTCAAACATATACTGAGTTGTCCGGCGCGATTTATCTGCGAGAAATGTTCTGTGGGGCGAGAGTATTTGCATGTTTGGCGTTCCCCACACGTTATCTATGCATGTGCACGGTTCAGTAAATAGATTCGCTCTTCAACAGCGAGCTCCAACGTGCACCGTGTGCTCTATGTTTGTGTTCCCCCTCGTTATTGCTCGACTTAGTTCGCTACAAACAGCATCATTTATCACTGCAGTGCAGCGCCAGCAATTACTGTAGAAGAGAAATGGGCTGGCTTCTTGGCTAGGGATAAAACCCGCAGATAGGCGGCCAAGCCTTCCGAAAAGTGAAAGACCTGGAATAAAAGAAGCTTGCGGATATTCGGTGTCGTATACGAATTTTTTCTCCACAAAAAAAAAAAAAGAAAAAAAAAAAGGTCAAACACACTGTTCGGCCTATTACAGAAAAAACGTTTGTGACAGCGCGCGTGCTTAGAAACTTGTTCGAATCGACCACCCTCCTTTGTTTTAAAATCGATTTCATTTCAGCCTTAAAATGAGATGGTGGGTCGGGGTGCGGGTAGTAGGGTGCTGAAAAATACTCGTTTCCATGCAAACGGTTAAAGGTTTGTGTTGGGCTTAACGCCTCAAACCGCCATCGGCTCTGATGGGAAGGCTTCGGAAGTTTCAACCTCTTGTGGTTCTTTTAAGCAGTAACATCTCAGAGTGCACTAACGCCTTGCATTTTGACTTCATCAAAACACGCCCGCTGTAGCCGGGATCGAACCCGCTTCCTCGGGATTAGCAGTCCAGTTCCCTAAGCTGTGATCCATAAAAATGAAAGAGCACTGCAGAATCTGCAATGGAGTATTGCGAAAGTATGCGAATGCGATAGTCCAGATCTCTAGCCGATCGTCCCTTGGTTTTCGAGGAAGGCCTGGCCCAGATCTAGCCCGCCCTCATTTTGATTTAAAACATACATTGCTAGAAATTCGATGAGACACTTGCTAACTTTGGCTACAACATTTTCAAGTCAGTTTAAGATATTTGCGAAGCTTCTTTCTTCTCGCCTGTAGCTTGTGGCATTAGTCTCTTCGCCGCGCAACGTTTCTATGGGCCCACGCGCTGCCTCCCGTAACCTCCCGATAACTTAATTGCTCTCTTCATTTCTCCGACCTAAAAGCTTCCCTGATGACAGTCAAGAACTGTTAGTGGAGTGTTTCTTGAAGGAATATGTGTGAAAAATAAAATAGTTCTCTGTAATAGTACATACATGTCTTGCTCGAAATCTTTTCCTCAATCTATTGAAAAAGGTGAAACAGCTGACGAGCTGCGCTCAAATTTCGCATTAGAATTACCGTAATTGTAGGTAAATTTTTAACTCTCGCTCTCAAAAGCGTGACGCCTCTGCTGACGACCTTCTGCCGACAACGATGAGGTATTTTTTTTTTTCGAAAGATTTGCCACAAGGCATAAGTTGAGAAAGGGGGAATGGGATGCAGGAGATAGAAAGTTAAAAGAAGGAGTGAAGTCCAGTTGCGCTTAGGTATTCGCAGGGGTTGGCGGTGTAGCGATTGTCCATTGTCCACTTCTCGTAATCACAATCGCGGTTCCACCGCAGGCCCACCTTCATGAGTAGCCGTTTTCTAATAAGAGTCGTTGCTGGACACGTCCACAACAAGTGACGCACATCACAGATCTCAGGTGCAGTGTCACAGTGAGGGCACCTGTCAGTCACTGGCAGATCTTTATCACGCCAACGATGACGTACAGATACCTCCTCCTGTCGAGTAAGATTACGGGGGAGAGGGTGCGAACACGGAGGAATGAGAGCGCGTGTTCGCTGACACAGAACTTGAGACTCGGAAACGTGGGCCAGGAGCGGATCTGGGGGAAGAGGGGAAGGTGGTGGATCGCCTGATGCGTTTATGTGCGTCATAGCATCCGCTTGAATATTATGTGGATCGCGAGCACGGCCGCGAATCCAGTGTATGCGCGCAGGACACGGGTACTTTGAACAGAACAAATGAATGGACTATGTTATTTGGAATGTGCGTCGAACGGCCGTAAGCTGTTTAAGGGCAGTGAGAGAGTCTGTGTAAAGATGAACTCCATTGAATGTAGGAACTGGCGGAAGGGAACAAATGGCATTGTAAATGGCTTGAAGTTCCAGTGTCAGAGGGGTGCACGTATTCGCGGTATATGTCACGTGAGTGTTCAGATGCGGATGAGAGAGACTATACACAGAAGTAACTCCTCGCTCTGCAGTATGTGATGCATCGATATATAATATGCACCCTTCAGGCCGATATGCGGATGATAACCCTGTCGGGGTGGTGCAGTGGTTACAGCGCTCGACTACTGTTCCCAAGGACGCGGGATTGAATCCCGGCCTCGGTGGCCGCTTTTCGCTGGAGGCGAAAAGCAAGGCTCCCGTGTGCTGTGCGATGTCAGTGCACGTTAAAGAACCCCAGGTGGTCAAAATATCCGCAGTTCTCCACTACGGCGTCTCCATAGCCTGAGTCGTTTTGGGACTTTAAACCCCCCCAAACCAAACCAAACCAAACGATACCGACGGGGAAGCAGTGGTGCCATTGCCCGTGAGCTGGCAGTACGACCATAGAGGTAGTGTCTTTAAACGACGGAGTTGTAAAGACTGTTTGCGAGCTCTGTTTGCCAAACGCTGATCAATGAGTTCACTGAGCGTACTCCTGAAGTACTGGTATGGGTGTTAGACGGGGGACACATGTTATTGTACGCATAGCCTCACGATTGATGGCCTCAAGGGATTCCCACTGTCTGCGGGTGAGACGTTTAAACTGTGCCTGGTAGATTATACGCATCTGGAGGACAGAGCGAACAAGCTGGCGGGCCGTGTGAGCACGCGCGCCGCCAGAGCGCATAGCTATGCGACGAATCAGATTGAGAATAGCGTGAGCGGACTTACGGATGGCTGTCAGCCACGGGGTGCCAGACCCAGAGGAATGAAGAAGACCAAGAATGCGAACGGTTTGGGCCTGAGGAATCGGGGTATTATCTATCATAAAATCTATAGTGGGAGCTTTTCGTAAGCCAGCTTTATTTCCAATGCGAGTGAAACAGGTTTTTGTATGCGAAAGAGTTAGACCCAAAGGAGGGAGGCGAAATGTCAATACATCCAGCGCATGTTGGAGGGCTGCCTGACGGACAGACGTATTTGGGTGACAGCACAATAAGATTATATCATTGGCATACGCAAGCACGCGTATAGAAGGGATGATCAGGGCTTGAACAAGTGGAATGAAGGCCACATTAAATAATGTAGGGGCGAGAACGGAGCCCTGGGGCACTCCTCCGTTTGAGGGAAAGTGACCAAAGGGTTTTCCATGGACACGCACACTGAACGTTCTATTTGTTAGAAAGGCGTGAATAGAGAGGAGAAACATGTGAGGGAGACCAGGAGTTTGTAGGGAGACAAGAATGGCTGAGTGAAGGATGTTATCATATGCCTTTCTCATATCTGTAGTGATCATGGTTCTAACAAGATGACTATGCGGAGAGTGGTGAAGCACGTCAGCAGCGAAAGTAGCAAGGCCGTCCTCCGTTCCTATTTGCTGGCGGAAGCCGATTTGGGATTCTGGATAACAATCATGGGATTCCAACCACCACGGTAAGCGAGTGGCGAGAATATTTTTGTAAAGCTTGCAGATTGTTGGCGTCAGGGAAATTGGACGAAGGACCGAGAGAGATACTGGAGGATGACCAGACTTCGGTATTGGAATAACAATAGAATGCTTCCACTTGTCCGGCATGACACCAGAATGTAACGCGTCATTGAATGCATCAAGCAGAGCCTGCAAAGCAGCCTCTTCCAAGTTGCGGAATAAGGAATTAGGTATGCCGTCGTGCCCGGGAGCAGAGTTAGATTTGAGGCGTTCAATGGACGCCAGCAGCTCTGCCATGGTTAGGTCAGAAGTAATCTCTTCGGGAGGTTGGGTAACCGGTAAGCAAGGTGAAGAAGTCGAGGTGGAATCATAGTGTGGAAAAAACTGTCTGGCCGCCTGTTTTGCAGATGTATCTTCATCCACATTCATCGCAAGGCGAATGCTCTCTGTGTAATCAGAAACTTGAGAAGAGCGCTCCATGGCGTGAAACATTCGCCAAAGTTGTCGATTACCCTGCTTGGAGGACAGGCGCTCGCACCATGCAGCCCAACATTGCCTTCATAGGCGCTTTTCATACCGCCTCGCACGTGCGGTAGCCCGAGCTATTAAAGTCTTTCGCCTTAAAATGCGTCACCGTCTCTATGCATTGCGGTGAAAAGACGACCAACTATTGCAATGCAGTGCGCGATTTCGATCGCTACCGCCATCGGCTGCGTTAAGACGGACGTGAAACGAAGAGGCGTCCGTGTGCTGTGCAATGTCAGTGTGTTGTTGTTGTTTTTGTGATATAGGAAGAAGGAAAAGAAAATGCACGGGCCTGCTACTGGCTCTGTAGCTCAGCCACCTCCGCTGCCTCGTGCGGACAGAAGAAAGAAAGTAGAGAAGAAACAAAAAGAAGAGAAAGACGCGCGCCGCAACAGCCATCGTCCACCACCTAAGTGGTGGCGGGTGCAATGGCGGCATAAAATTCGGTGGCTGGCTAGCCCCCGCCGCAAGCGGCGTTGACCTACTGTCCCAGCCCCGTATGGGCCAGTAACAGCCACCCTTCACCACCTCCCTTCGCCCGCAATGTCAGTTTACGTCAACGACCCCATGTGGTAGAAATTACTCCGCAGCCTCCACAACGGCACGTCTTTCTCTCGTTCCCCTTGCACTCCCACCTTCTCTCAAGTTCGGACAAGCGTTTACCAAGCGGATACCACGCCTTTCATTTTTCTATAAACCAACTTAATATAAAGATCTTTAACACTGCCAAATTCCATGCCCGTCTCTCAACGCCGAAAATTTGAGGCGTTAACGCGTCTATAGCTCAATAAGCGTCGTCATATATTTTTAAACGCTGCCTGCGTTCCTTTCTACAACATACGCCAGCAGTAACCAACGTGTCGTGACTAGTCTCGGCGAAAGTCAACCGGGCAAGCGACGACTTCTAACAGACGAGTCAGTACGCCTCCACGCACGTGAGGTACGTGCTCTTTGAGTGGCGTGCATTTTATGCACGTGTGAGCGCATGTCGCTTTAAGCAAGCGTAACTAACTAGACAGTTCCTTTAAGGCGCTACCTTTTCTCTACCTCAAAACACAAGTAAGCATAAGCACACACGCAACTTCGCTTCGCCGACTTCACAGCATGCGATGGAGTCCAGTGCTCGGCCGAGCTTTAACGCAAGAGCCATTCTTCAAGAGCGCGCTTGGTGGACAGTGTCGAAATGCCGCCCAAGGCACAGCTGGCATCCATTCTCTTCGCGGACCTCATCGCGAAGACGCAATTAGGGGGCGGCAGCAGCTGGAAGGAATGATCAAGAACTCGGCGCCTCTGTGAAGGTTAATGACACATTTCGCTTTCTCGAGCACGCTCTCACGCACGGGTTGTTTGCACAGGACCTGGTTTCGACACCGGCCTTTGAATGCAAGTGCTCGGGCTAAAGAAGAATACCGGGTGGTCAAGCTTTAGCCGCTGGCGCCCTCCGTGAGCGTGAAAAACGGTATGAATTAAACTTCGTTTTGTCAGTGCATTTATCTTTGCTCTAGAATGTTCTGGAAATTGTTGGGCGTCGTTGGAGGCTGCCGAAGTTCTAACAGCGGGGAAAGAGTCGCGCGACCTCGTGGGACCTCGCATTTACATCATAATGCCGATGTATACGTTTTTCATGCATTTACTTTTTTTTATAACAGTGGGTTATTTGTGCAGGCAAAATGAGGTTGGAAATAATAGTATTCATCGTGCCCCTATACATAGTCGCCGTGCAAGAAATTGTGCAATAAAAGAACGCTCTGAAAAAAAAAAAAAAAGCCTTTCCATCAGGTCACTTTGTATGAGTAAACTTTTCCTCGAAGCAACTGATGCGATTTGTATGATTTACTTTGAAAATTGTAATTTTTTTTCCAATAAGTATTCTACCACGTACTTAACTTAAATGATGTCTATTGCACCTGCATTCAAGCCGGAAAAAGGAGCTCGTTAAACCGGGTCTTTGAAGTATTGAAAGTTATCGAAAGCTGTCAATTGCGTGCGACTACTATATTTCGGGCCATTTCGACGAGGTAAGGGCGTTATATGGAACGTTTCTGGGCATTTTAGGCTGGATGCTGCTTAGAACCACTGTCGACCTTCCTTCGTACCAAAAAAGTATGTTGCGCTTCAAACTGGCCCCAAAATAGTAAGATAATCAGTTTGGCGAGTTGATTTAGATGATTGGCAATAACCTCAGCGTCAAGTGATGTTCAGAAAAGAAGAGACGTTGCAAAGGGACGAGTAGGAAACGTCCGTCCTTGTGTAACGCGTCTAACTTTGTGAAAGTCATTTTTTGCGTCGGAGTTACTGGCACTAAATATTTCGCTTTGCATGTTTTCGCCGGCCTCTGTGCCTGCCTGCTTCTCTCCAAAATCACAGTCAGGAAACGCTGGACAAACGCTGCGCTGGGTAATTATCTTACTGAGAGTATGTAAATGGTGCCTCCACAGTTAAGAGGAAGAACTCCAGGAGTGAAGGCTATTTGAAAACTTCACGAGAAAGTTTGGCGAACAACATAAGTCTGTAGCTGCCTCAGAAATTTTAATAATAAATTCATACATGGCAGCAAGAATATCTTCCTTATCTTATTTCTTTTCTGCTTTTCTTTCCTCATGGTGACTGGTAAAACGATGTATTTATGGGATTGTTAGCTCGGGTTTCGCTATCTAGTTTCGTCTGCACTTTTTAGAGAGGATCGTAAGGTGAGAAGTGTTTGACAAAGGGATACATAGCTGCTGCTCTGAAAACGTCTCATTAGCTGTAACAGCTGATAATAAATCATTTTACTGATGTCTCTCCGCTCTTCGTGAGATGCGTGAATGAAAACAACTTTTTTTGTACCGTAAACACTGAGTTCGAATATGTACATATTTCTCCAAACGAGATTGTTTAACTTTACCGCGTTTCTTTCGCGTAGCGTTGCCACAACGATAATAGCCGCTTACGTCCGCTTAACTTTTCTTCGCTGTGCCAGTTCTTCATACGACATCTGTGAAATTTCTTTCAGAATTACGGAATGTGTAAGCAACAAGTAAAATAATTATCAGCACTATGCAGTGAACTCGTTCGTTCCAAGCTCAGTCATTAGCATATCTGGAGAAGCGTTCGCTTTTAAAAGCTATAGCGGGACTGTGTTTCTTTGCCTGAGAAGGGCAACCGAGATTTGCAGCAAAAACATGTGATTAAAGAAGTATCACTGTTCTGGCCTGCAGCACAGACTGAAAGTGATATGGTTTACGAAATATTCCTCATTAACAAAGTCGATTTTGGTTCATGAAGCACTGGAGTTTTCTGGCCTGCGAATTATTTCAAGCCATATTTTCATTTAATAATGGATGCTTCTGTCTTATCATAACATCCTAAATACATTTGAGTCGTCTTGCTCGTTTGGTAATTGCGTCGTAAACATTGTCTCGACATGCAATAATCTTTAGATTATCGTTTTTTTTTATGAAATTCTTTTTTTACACAGTCATTCCGACCCTCCATATGTAAAGTGTTGGTAGGTAAGTTGCATCTTGCGTCTTGCCTGTACTCACCTATGGGGCTGAAACGTGGGGGCTAACCAAGAGAGTTCTACTTAAGTTGAGGACAACTCAGAGGGCTATGGAACGAAAAATGGTAGGGGTAACATTAAGAGATAGGAAGCGTGCAGAGTGAGTCAGAGAAATAACTCAAGTTACCGACATTCTAGTAGAAATTAAGAAGAAATGGACATGGGCAGGACATGTAGTGCGAAGAGAGGATAACTGATGGTCGCTGAGGGTAACAAACTGGATTCCAAGGCAAGGAAAGCGTAGCAGGGGGCGGCAGAAAGTTAGATGGGCGGATGGAAATAAGAAGTTCGCAGGGGTCAAGTGGATGCAGCTAGCACAGAACCGGGCTAAGTGGAGAAATATGGGAGAGGCCTTCGCCCTGCAGTGGGTATAATCAGGCTGATGATGATGATGATGATTATGAGGTAAGTTCAGGTTCACTGTTTCTTGCGAATCAACCTTTCTTGTACCTCATGCCGTTCTACTAGTCTACTGCGCTAACGCAGGTCATCAACAAGCCGAACATACCTGTCCCGCGCCGGTACCGAACATACCTGACAGTTCTTGTCCCGTATACATCTGTGTTGGCCGTGTCTGTATTTTCGCTATACTTTCAAGTAATTAGTATCAACTAGTCCAAACCGAACATCTGATGCATCCAATTTCTCCTACACTTGGCTCTTTTCTATCCTCTGCTGCCACGGGAAATCCTGTGTTGTAGCACCTATCCCGTCTGCATCTGTGTTTTCAAAAACTAAGATCAACTTTTTAAATCTAGCCACAGTGATTCCACAACGCACCTAATGCGCAGGTCTTTCGCGCTTGACTTCCTTATCGATTCCGGTTCCGGCGTTTCAAAATCTGCCCTTCTTTGAAAAACCTAGCACGCACAGCAGACCCTTTGTGTACTAGGACGAATCTCCGCACGATCTCGCACGTTGCTATACGCTACAGAAACCGGATATTCACGCTTGCGGCCGCTCGGTAGGCGTTTCGTCACTTCCAGGTGGTGCAAAAGCCGCCGTATTTGCTCTTCGACTCGCTCCAAGACGACGAGCAGTTGAAAAATGAACCTTCCGGGGGCGTCTTTCAAGCTCGCGCCGCTACACATCACGTGCGCAAAAGGAACCAAAGCGTGCTCGGGCATGCGCTCGTAGCGCCTCGTAGCGGGCTCCCCCACCACGGTTGTGTCACGCGTCGCTGTAGGTAAATGAGCGAGGCGATCTGACTAGTCACGCTTCAAACTCTGCCCCTCCCGTCGCCTCCTTCCCGGCCAGCCCCTCGCTTTCTTTGCGTCTGGCGTGGTCATACCTTGTTTGCTTCCGCCTTTCCTCTTTCTCCTGTCTTGGTTCCACTGGACAGTGTTTGCCTTATGCCTTGTCCCTTCATAGTTGTATGCAGGCTGCCGAAGCCTGTCGCTTGCGCATTATCTAGAGCGTTCAGTGTGTGAGTTGTCGCTGCTAAAGACATTCGCTTCATGTAGCTTTAGACTCCATTCTAAATGCAATGTGAGTTTCTACCGATACAACTGGCGGCGTTTTCTTGAAAGCGTCCGAACAGTCTCTTTGGTTCCGCATTTCCCTTCTGTCATCAACTTTGCCGCAGATACAACGTGTGCAACCTTGCAAATGCGTCCCTGTTTTTCAGTAACAATGCACTCTCGTGCGGCGCTTTTAATATAAGGCTAGACCAATGTTTTGAACTCGCAGTTAAATCCACAAAATTTGGCAAAGTTTGTCAATACAACCATAACTACCACCTGGACACATACGCCGACCGTAGACATTGCCCAGGCGCTTAAAATTATAGCCATCTCCTGGTTAGGATCAAGGATGCTGGGATCTTGCTCCTCCACTGATTTCAAAACTCTTTGCTCATGCTTTTACCTGCACGCGATAGGTAAACTCTCCGTACCTCAGCAGATTCTTCAGTCGACAACTCGCTCGGACACTGCTGCGACCTTTCCGGCATGTTGCGCGGAACTACTGCTCCTTTTCCCTGTAGACGGAGGGCATCTTTTCGCGCTTGTTATGTCCTCCTCCTTCTTCTCTTCTTCCTCCCAATCGCAAGGTCTTTCCTTCGCGCTTGTATTCCTGGGCAGTCTTAATGACGTGGGCGTCGAAACCACCGGCCCAGCTGCTCGCGGTCGTTAGCTACGCTTCACTCTTTGGTTCCGCTCCGACCGGCCAGTGCAGCCCGTGACCCGCGAGATACATCCCTCACTGTACGGCGCCGCGCGCTGGGTTTATATTACCTGGCCCTCGGGCCCGTCAACCGCTTCAAGCGTGGCCTTGCTCTGGCAGTTAGTTATTCGACCTTTACGTGCTGAAGCAACACGCCATCAGTCATTACGTGTTAGGTGTAGGGCTCTCGATTAACTTCGGACTTCTGCGGTTTTAACGTTAGCCGGAAAATGGGTAGGCGGGCGAGTTTTGGATCTCGCCCGGAGCGAAACGCGACCGTCGAGGCTACATATAAGCCAAGAACCTCTGTCAAGCAACCGAAACGCTGCAGAAATTAAGTATGAGATACGTTCATCTCTCGTTCTTGGAAATTCATGTGAGCATAGTACGCTAAACTTGGAAAACCTGGGCCCGAGCATGAGTCCGATCCTGAGGGATGCTGAGTGTGTTGTCCAGCTAGAAGGGAAGCGGCTCCTCCTGTCGCGAAAGCAGTGGAGCGATCGTTTTGGTTAAGTTCGTTTTATGGTATCGCCACTCGGGCGCAGTGCATTCTCAGAGGTGGCGCCTTGCGTAGCGGCTATGGTCAACGCGGGTGAAGCAAGTGAGATGACGGAAGCAAAATCAAAGCGTTGTTGCGACGAGCTGAGAGCGCTCTCTTAGCCACCCACGCGAGCCACAGCCGCTGCTGGCAACGAAACCGCGCATCGCAATTTGGCATCAGTGGAAAGAATGAAAGTGGCACTCCAGTGGAAAAACTCAAAAACAAACCTCAAAGAAAACAGAAGCAAAATTTTCGCAAACTGAATGAGCGCTCCTATCTCTGCTTTCGACAGGCTGGTGAGTAAACTAGACCGTTGGCCACACACCCTGCGCTACTCCGTTCCCATTTAATTTAAAATCGGTAGTATAGATCTATATCTCGGTTGAGCGTCTGGCTGACAACGTTCCTTGCTATATCTGCTCTTGACGTAGCCCACTTGACTGCAGCACGTACGCTACGTGTGGCTTGGACATAGCACGCAAGCTCAGTCTGGTAAGCTGAAACAGGTGGCGTGATAACGGACTACAGATGCGTCAAGAGTACTGCGTGTTTTGACGCTGCGAACGACATGGATAACCTAATTCAGTGCAGGTTGCCTCTGGGAAGGTATCTCTAACATTCACTGCTGCGAAACATGTGTAATATGCTGGAAGTACGGTATTCAGGGCTTTGTAGGAAACTCTTCGTGTCCCTTGCCAGGATTAGATATAAGCTCCAAATACAGATCATCGGTTAGGCCGGAAATTGCGACACAGCATCCGACCTTCCTTTCAGCTCACTCAAGGAAAGATTTATTTTTCACTTTTTTTATGTGTGTGATATTAGCCCGAGGTGTGACTGAACCTTGCTTTTTCGTTGTCTTGGACACCCGTGCTCGCCAAATTGAAAACGCGTCTTCCGACCAGGCGTATAGTATCAATGTGGCGGGCAAGAAAAACAAC
>JAJIZL010051831.1:0-31023 GCA_023969395.1 Amblyomma maculatum
GCGACGCCGCTCTATCTCTCCGATGCGACGTCGACAGAACGCTTCACATGAGGAAAACTAGAGGCCGCAGTTCCTGAGGCGAGAACTGCGACCCCGTCGAACTTCCCAAGTCCTCATCTGTCGCCGAAAAACCTTATTGGAGTTTTCGTCGAGGGTGTTACTGCCATGGCTTTAATTGACACTGGAGCTGCGATTTCACTAATGGACGTAAACCTATGTTGCACTTTAAAGAAAGTTAAGACGCCAATTGCGGGACTTTCGTTGCGAACGGCCAGCTCTCAGCATATCAAGCCTTTAGCAGAGTGCACCGCTCGAGTAGTTATCCAGAATACCCTTTATACAATTTAGTGCGTCTTGCTGCCAAGTGGCTCGCTCGCTTTAATTTTAGGCTGGGATTTCCTGTCGCGTCATGCTGCTATTATCGATTGTGCTCGAGCTGAAGTGGGGTTCTCGACTGTGCCCGATGCCTTACCAGACGCTGATCAATCAGATTCCTGCACTAAAGCCCTCGTTGCCGAAGATATCGTCCTTCCTCCCTGCTCTTCAGTGCTTCTTCATGTCGCTTGTGCATCTATTAGCGATGACACCGTTCTCTTCACACCAGCCCATACTTTTCTGTGCCGCAAGTGCCTTCCATTTTCATACGCAGTGCTCGCTATTTCCGGTGGCCTTTCTGTGTTATGGGTCTCTAACCCATTTAACTCCCCTACTGCTTTGCGCCATTGCGAATGCCTCGGAAGTATACAGCCAATCGCATTTATTCTGATCTCTGAAAAACCTGACGACGCGCCGCATTGTGCCGTGTCTGCGCTCAGCCCCGCTCAGCTCCCCTCTCTACAGACTTGTTCCTCCGTTCAATCGACGCCGATCTTCCTCCAGAGCAGCGCACTCAGTTTTTGAACCTACTACATCACTTTCGCTCCTCCTTCGACTCTCATCAAAGTTCTTTGGGTCAAACTTCTACAGTCACTCATCGCATCTACACCGGAACCCACGCACCACTGCGACAGCGCCCCTATCGTGTGTCTGCAACTGAACACCAGGCTATTGAAGAGCAAGTCGACCTAATGATCCAGAATGGCGTGATTCAGCCCTCAAGCAGCCCTTGGGCCTAACCTGTTGTCCTCGTAAAAAAGAAAGATGGTTCTATCCGCTTCTGCGTCGATTATCGCCGCCTTAATAAGGTTACGCGAAATGACGTCTATCCTCTCCCACGCATCGACGAAGCTCTCGATTGTTTGCAACGCGCCGAACTCTTTTCTTCCCTAGATTTACGTTCCGGGTAGGTACTGCCAAGTCCCCTTGGAAGCGGCTGATCTCCCCAAAACTGCCTTTGTAACTCCCGACGGCTTGTACGAATTTACAGTTATGTCGTTTGGCCTTTGTGATGCTCCGGCAACATTTGAGCGGATGATGGACACCATTTTGCGTGGCCAAAAGTGGAAGACGTGCCTCTGCTACCTCGATGACATTGTCGTCTTTTCTCGTGACATTCACACACACCTCTGCCGTTTGAAGCACGTTTTGACCTGCCTATCTGATGCCGGACTGCAGCTGAATTTGAAAAAATGTCGTTTTGCCGCCCGACAGCTCACCATTCTCGGCCACATTGTTTCCAAAGAAGGTGTATCTCCAGACCCTGCCAAACTTCGTGCCGTAGCAGCCTTTCCCAAACCGACTTCCATCAAAGATCTACGTAGCTTCCTCGGGCTGTGCTCTTACTTTCGCCGCTTTCTTAGAAATTTTGCTTCCATTGCTGCTCCCTTGACAGAACTTCTGTCCGGCAGTTCCGACCTTTCGTCGTTGGCACCAGCGTGCGACGATGCCTTCAATGCATTAAGACACATCCTCACGGCACCGCCTGTCCTACGTCACTTCGATCCCACAGCGCTACTGAGGTTCACACAGACGCCAGTGGTATTGGTCTCGGCGCTGTGCTCGCTCAGCGCAAAGCAGGTTATACTGAATACGTGGTCGACTACGCTAGCCGTACACTCATGAAGGCTGAATCCAATTACTCTGTCACTGAAAAAGAGTGCTTAGCAATTATTTGGGCTCTTACTAAATTCCGCCGTTACCTCTATGGTCGCCCTTTTGACGTTGTAACGGACCACCATGCGCTTTGCTGGCTTTCCTCACTGAAAGACCCGTCCGGCAGACTGGCGAGATGAGCTCTTCGCCTTCAGGAATATGATGTCCGCGTTGTTTACTGCTCCGGCAGCAAACATCACGACGCCGATGCACTTTCCCGCTGCCTCCTTACAGCTGAGGTCGCGAGCCTCTTCAGACGATTCCCCGCCATCGCTTCACATCAATGACATGCCGTCAGCGCAGCAGAAAGATCCTTGGATAAACTCTATCCTCGATTTTATCTCCAATCCTACAGCTGCTTCTCCATCGTGTGCTCCCGCCGCTATGCTTCCCACTTCGGCATTAGTGATA
Source organism: Amblyomma maculatum (assembly GCA_023969395.1). NCBI lineage: Eukaryota > Metazoa > Arthropoda > Arachnida > Ixodida > Ixodidae > Amblyomma > Amblyomma maculatum. Next base: position 2,443 of record JAJIZL010051831.1, read on the forward strand.
ACGTCCTCTACCGCCACAACTACTGCGCAGATGGCCGCAAGTGGTTGCTAGTTATTCCCCGGCAGCTACGTTCGCAAACTTCCACGCTCACCCGCAATCCGGCCACGCGGGCGTTTTCAAGACATACACTCTTCTCCGGCTGCGTTACTACAGGAGTGGTATGTACACCTTTGTACTCAAGTACGTTCGCTCATGCCTCACCTGTCAACGTTGCAAGCCATCTCCTCAACGTTCTGCTGGAGAGTTGCTGCCGTTACCCAGCCCACCACGCCCTTTCGACCGCGTCGTCATTGATTTGTACGGGCCGCTTCCCTGTACTGCGGCCGGCAACTGCTGGACTATCGTAGCCGTTGATCATCTGACGAGGTATGCAGAAACCGCCGCACTTCCATCTGCCAAAGCGTCAGAAGTAGCTTCCTTCATTTTGCAGCGATTTGTTCTTCGCCATAGCGCACCTCGAGAGCTGCTCAGCGACAGAGGACGCGTTGTTTTGAGCGACGTTGTGAAAGCCTTGCTCACCAAGTGCAACATTATTCGTAGAACCACCTCCGCCTACGAATTCCAGACAACCCTTAAAATATTGTGAGAGAAGGCCAGGTCCAGACGGCAAGGTCGTGAAGGCAAGGCAAGGTATGCCGTGCCAGCGTTTAATCTGATGGAGAAAACCCAAGCGCGCGCCGGAGCCGGCGCCGCGGGACGATGATGATGGTATGTACAAGAGGAAGACGAAGATCATGGTATGTACAAATAAAAGAAGATCCGTGGAGGGCTCACACAATCTGCCCGGGGGGTCGGAAGCGGCCAGCCTGGACGCTCCTAACCAACCGATGTACCGCGGCGCACAAACGGCTTCAAGAGAGATACATGAACAATTTCAGTTCAACGGTGGCGTCGGTCAGCTGGGGGATCAAGAGGTGTGACTTGGTAGTTTACTGGGGAAGTTTGGTTGATTACCTTGTAGGGACCAATATAGCGGTGCTGAAATTTATCACTAAGGCTAGGGGTGCGCAGTGGTGTATACAGCAGTACTTCGTCACCAGGACGAAAAGAGACCACGCGATGTTTTGAATCGTAGCGACTGTTGTGGTCTTGCTGGCACGCTTCTGTGTTGAGGCGGGCAAGATGACGGCATCTGGCCACACGGGATCAGAACTGGGCTGGTAGTGATGAGGAGTAGTCGGGCGTAGAGAAGAAGGAAGTGTCGAGGATTGTAGTGGGAGGACGGCCGAAAACGAGGAAAAATGGGGAGTAACCGGCATTCCGTTGTACTGCGGTATTATAGGCGAATGTGACGAATGGTAGAACAGTATCCCAATTTTGATGATCCGGTGTGATGTACATGGATAGCATATCCGATAGGGTGCGGTGAAATCGCTCAGTCAGACCGTTAATCTGGGGATGGTAGCTTGAGGTTGTCTTATGGAGGGTGGATGACGCACGAAGAACTTCGGATACGACTGTAGATAAGAATGCCGTCCCGCGGTCACTTAGAAGCACCCGAGGAGCGCCATGACGCAATACAATTGACCGCAAAAAGAAATTAGCAACCTCTTCAGCGGAACCAGTCGGTACAGGGGCGGTCTCAGCATAGTGTGTAAGGTGGTCGATAGCTGTTATAATCGAATGGTTACCTCCATTGGAGAGAGGTAGGGGACCATAAAAGTCGATGCCGACTACGTCGAATGGTGTGGCGGGACAGGGAAGGGGTTGTAGGAGACCAGCGGGGGAAGAAGTCGGCCGCTTGCGACGTTGGCACAGGTGGCAGGAAGCAACGTATTTAGCTACGGTGGTAGACAGGCCAGGCCAAAAGAATCGTCTTTTCACGCGGTCGTATGTTTTGTTAAAACCAAGGTGACCTGCGGTAGCGTCATCGTGGAAAGCTGCTAGTACACGTGGGCGAAGCACACGCGGTACGACTGGGAGCCAGTGAGTTCCATCAGGATAATACACGTAGCGGCGTAGTATGCCATCTTCAAGCTTGAAATTGCGAATTTGTTGGCGAAGCCTAGCGTTGGGTGGGCTCGAAGCGCCGATAAGGCGGTCGATGATGGGCCGACAGTAGGCATCAGCTAATTGCTGTGAGCGGAGAGCGTGCTTGTTCTCAGAGTCGTCAAAAGAAACTGCAGTGATATGCGTCGGTGGAAGCGATGATCGGCTGTGATCAGAGGTGGAAATGCATTGTGAAGAAAAACAGCAGGCTGGTTCCGAAACCGGGCAGCGAGAAAGAGCGTCGGCGTCTTGATGTTGGCGGCCCGATTTATAAACGACGTCGAAATGGTATTCTTGCAGGCGTAGAATCCAACGGCCAAGTCTGCCTGTCAAATTTTTCAGTGAAGATAACCAGCAAAGAGCATGGTGATCGGTCACAACTGTGAAATGCCGACCATACAGGTAAGGGCGAAACTTTTGAACAGCCCAGACGACGGCGAGACATTCCTGCTCGGTAATGGTGTAGTTTTTCTCAGCTGGAGTCATGGTCCGACTGGCGAAGGCAATCACTTTCTCACGTGAAGTTGCATCGCGCTGCAGAAGTACAGCACCAAGACCATGATCACTGGCATCAGCGTGCACGATGGTAGGAGCGCTGTCGCTGAAGTGGCCAAGAACTGGATTTGATGTGAGGGCGTGCTTTAGGTCGTTAAAAGCAGTGTTGAATTGTTCAGTCCACACGAAAGGGCTGCGCGCTTTAAATAGTTCATGAAGTGGCGCAGCAATAGTTGCAAAATGTCTTATAAATCGCCGGAAATAGGACGCCATGCCGAGGAAACTGTGCAAATCTGTAGTCCGTTGCGGACGAGGAAAGTTCAAGACCGCGGCTATTTTTTCAGGGTCTGGGCGAATGCCGTCATGGCTAACCAGATGTCCTAATATTTGAATTTCCTTCTCTGCAAATTGGCACTTCTTGGTGTTGAGCTGAAGGCCCGCTGAAGCAAGACACGTGAGGACTTCATTCAGGTGCGTGAGATGGTCGGTAAAAGTTGACGAAAAGATAACAATGTCATCCAAGTAACATAAACAGGTTCTCCATTTGAGGCCACGAAGTACAGTATCTATCATTCTTTCAAATGTTGCGGGTGCGTTACAAAGGCCGAAGGGCATAACATTAAACTCGTAAAGTCCGTCAGGAGTTGCGAAAGCGGTTTTTTCTTTGTCGTCCTCATGCATAGGTATTTGCCAATAACCTGAGCGGAGGTCCAAGGTTGAGAAATATTCGGCACCTTGGAGAGAGTCAAGGGCGTCATCAATACGCGGCATCGGGTAGACGTCTTTGCGGGTAATTTTGTTGAGTGCGCGATAATCAACACAAAATCGTACCGATCCGTCCTTTTTTTTTAACTAATACTACTGGGGAGGACCATGGGCTTGTTGGTGGACGAATAATATCGCCACGGAGCATGTCATTGACATTTTCTTCAATTACTTTTCGTTCCGAGAGAGAAACCCGATAAGGTCGTCGGCGTACAGTTGAGTTACCTTCGGTAAGGATGCGGTGATGTGCAACACTAGTCCGTCCCAGTGGTGGGGAAGTGGCATCAAAAATGGCTTGGTGGGCTTGAAGCAATTGCAGCAATTCTTGATGTTGGTGTGGCATGAGGTTCGGATTGATTGTCTTCGACAGCATGGAAAGAGAGACTTGCGATGAATCGCGTTGCGGAGGTAGCGGGGCAGTGAGCACCATCATGGATATAGGGTGAGCATCCACTATGCATGGCAGGGAAGTTCCTTTGTCAGCACGAGGGATTCACGGGAAGTGTTCGTGGCAGCTACTATTGCTGAGCTGCTGCGGAATCGTACAAGGCTTGACGGGAAGGCGATTCCACGTGCAAGATGACGATGATATGGTGCGATGAGTACATCCCCGTCACTGATGTGTTCGGAAGAAACGGTAATAAGTGTTTCGCACTGTGGAGGCAATACAGTATTAGCTGCGGCAATGAGGAAATGATGCCGTGCAGAAATGTCAGATGAAAAATCACTGTCTGTCATATGGATGACACGGTCGCCACAAGAAATTAACGCTGAAGTGGTTGACAAAAAATCCCATCCAAAAATCATCAAATGCGCGCACGGTGAAGGCACAGCAAACTGCACATGGTGGCGGACGCCGTCTATAACAACTCGAACTGTACACTTTGCTGAAGGGTGCAGAGGGACACCATTTGCTCCACGAAGTTCAGGTCCATCATATGGTGTCGTTACTTTCCGCAAACGGTGGCACAAATCAGCATGAATAATAGAAAGTGCAGCTGCTGTGTCAATCAAAGCTTCGACCGGTAATCCTTCAGCTAAAACGGAAATCATATTATACGGGCGACGAGGAGGACTTTTTGTAAGTTCGCAAAGTGCAGTTTCTCCACCGGAAACTGCATCGCTTAGTTTTCCAAATTACGGACAGGAACAGTTGTTGCTGGTCGAAGTGGCGAAATAAAGCGGCGGTACGGGGAAGGGACCGGCGTCGGGATACATGAGCCCCACTTCGTTCAGACGAGGATACCGGCGGTCTATGATCTATGATCACTTTATGCAATGTCTTTAGACAATATGATCATAGAAGCTATCGACCGTCAAAAGAAAGTCTTTAGAACACGTATGATCTATGTATGACCCCCTTCCGACAATTGGCCACCGTGATTGAATAGAATGTATTTACATAGAACGTATTTATACCTCCTATGATTAGTCTATTGATAGTGTATATGGACACTGTAAGGTCGTCAACAGTGCATGTTTTCTCGAGTTTTCTTTTTGTGTGTGTGTATCCTGCCATTTTGGGAAGCCGGGCCCGCGAGGCGCGCGGGCGGAGCGGCGCCCGTACCCGGAGAGGGGGGACCTTTTTCTTGTTTTTGGGTTACAGTGTGAAGTGTCCCTGCTTGTGCGCGTTATCTGTTTTGTGCCTTTCTTGAGGGGCGAGGGGTCTCGCGCATTGAAGGGCACTCTGCCGTTCTGTGTTTGGCCTGTTGGTTAGCACGCTAGGCTCCGAACGCCGTCGGCGGACCCCGTCGATCGTCCGTTTGGTGTTGTTTTTTTATATTGTACGTGTAAAGCGCGGCCGTAAATCTCGTGCGCGTCCTCGAGAGTGGAATGCCAGTGGTGGAAAGGCCGGGTTTAGGACGCTTCGGCGAACTGGACCTCGGCTACGATTTTCCACGAATCTGTGTGAACGGGGGGGGGGGTGGCACCAAGGACGTTTTCACGGAAACGGAAAGCGCGCGAAAACGACGAGGTGCGATGGGTGGCCCGGGGAGTGGCGGCCCGAGCGAGGGAGAAGACGGACGTTCTCCTCTACGCTCGCTTGGGACGACGGACTGTCCTAAGCCGGAAGGCAACCCAACTCTGTATTTTATTTGTTCTTTCTCTCAACTGTACTGTGTTTGTTCATCCATCCGACCTATTAGTTTAATTAAATCAGTTTGTTAATTTAATTCGGCCCATTGAAATTCTTTCGGCGAAGCAAAGAGACGGGACCATAACCAACGAGAAGAAGAAAAAAAAACTTCAAGAAACATCAAAAAGAAGTTTACTCACACTGTAACGACTGTGTTCCGATAATTGGCCACCGTTATTTTAAAGAATCGTGTTCATACAAAGTATTAATATCTTGTGTTATGTTAACTACATTTCAAGTGTCCAATAATAATGTGTATTCGCATGTGTGTAATATTTAGTGAAAAGTGAGAGTGGTGAAAGGAACAAATGCAAATTCATACCTTCATTTATTGCACAAACTCTTGACACAGAAACACTCGGTTTCCGACGGCAACGACATTGTGTGTTCGATGTAGCAGCCATATCAAAATTTATCATGGTGTCACCTAGAAAAGAAATATATATGCTCAAAACTTTTCTGCCAATTTCACACGCTTTGTGCTAGCATCACACACACATCTCTCTCCACTCGGATGCCTCTTTTTCCTCAAAATATCCTATCTGGTTTCCAACCACTTTCTGTACAAACTAGTACCTGCAAAACACCCTTAGGAGATAGAGACTACTGCTGTGTTTAGTTGTATTCCTTTTGATCCTCTATATCACGCGACATTAGTTTATCACAATAGGGGCCCAGGAAACAAAGGAGTGAAATTTACATGCCAGTATGCTTGGTCATCAGAGTGGTTATCAATAGTAAACTCTCTCCTCTGCCATTTGCTACATCAAGCAAATACACATGTTGAGCGGCAACATATCAGTATGTATACATGCATTTTGGTGCATGCTACCAGCAAGTGATGCAACTATGCCTGTTTGCTCCCATTTTTCCTGAGTGATACCTATGTTTGCCATAGCAGATAACACACACATCTAAGTAATTACTGAAGGAGACCAGCAACACCAAGCACCTAGGTGACTACAAGAGCAATAATAGGGAATGATGAAGTATATTATAGTTACCCTATAATATGCAGTCACACATGCTTTTTGCTACATATATAGGTAACAAGTCTCAATAGTGTATTCCCAGAGAGTAAGAAAATAAGAAAGTGCCACTCATGCCCATCTTTTCCTTTCAAGAGCTTGTCACCAAGGTAAAATCTTTATCACATATGAAAGCAAAATTTAGATACCTTTCTTTTATAAGAAGTCCACATGGATGCTGAAGAAACTATGCTGCTATGTCCCACTTCTACTTGTCCCGGAAGTCAGGTTGTCTTGTTATTTGTCGGCACAGACCACGGCAACAGGGAGTCTCCAGATATGGTCGAATGAAGAAACCAGAGGGCTGCATGTACATATGAGAACACTAGTCAGAACAGCAGGAAGGTTTTATGAATAATAAAGGAAGAGTCAAATGCACAAGTAGAAGAAACATAGGAGGAGTATTTCATATGTTTGCTGAGTGACAGCATGAAAAGAAGCCCATAATTGGAAACGCAATGCTGCACTGAGGAAAATTACTTAATCATAAAATACATAAATACATAATAATCTAGGTAATCTCAGGAATAGTGGCAAGTCTTATGTACGCACTATCTTTTGGTGATATGTGGATAGACAAGTAAGATGGGGTGGTAAAAAATGAGTGGTTTGGTTTAGGTGGTTTAACATCCCAAAGCAACCCAGGCTATGAGAGATGCCGTAGGGGAGGACTTCAGAGCGTTCGACGAGCTGGGGATCTTTAACGTGCACTCACATCGCACAGGACATGAATGCCTTTTTGCTTCAATTTTGAGCTTACTGCTGAACTGGTCGTACTCAAAATAGGTTGGCGCTACTTTTGTTTAAATTTAGACGAGGTTCTTTTGAGGATACAAGACTTGCACGTGTCCCAGACACATTCTGGGAGACACGTTGGCCCTGTACAAAGGCTTAAAACGTGGAGAGCTTGTCTCATTAAAAACCACCCGGCTCCCGCATAATCACTTTTTGGTACCTAGTATTGCCTGCTTTGGCTCGTCAATTGTAGGCTACCGACAATAGGAGCTAAATTATTTCATCCTTAAAAAATCATGCAGCCTACTGCTGGAATATGCAGCCACACATAATTTTTGCTACATTTGCAGTTAACAAGTCGTAATAGTGTATTCCCGACAGTAAGAAAGTAAGAAAGTGCCATTCATGTCCATCCTTTCCTTCAAGAGGTTGTCACCAAGGTAAAATCTTGACCACATATGAAAGTCAAATTTAGGAGAAATACCTGTCTTTTATAAGAAATCCAAATGGATGCTGAAGAAACAATGCAGCTACGTCCCACTGCTACTTGTCCCGGAAGTCAGGTTGTCTGGGTTTTACTTGTCGGCACATACCACGGCAACAGGGAGTCTCCAGATATGGTTCAACGAAGCATCAAGAGGACTGCATATGCTTACGAGAACACTAGTCAGAACAGCAGGAAGAAAGTCCTTTTGAATAATAAAAAAAGGAAAAGTCAAATGCACAAGTAACAGAAAAAAACAAGGAATACTTCATATGTTGCTGAGTAACAACATAAAAGGTGAAGCCCAGAATTAGAAATACAATGCTCCACAGAGGCAAACTACAGTAAAATGCTTGTGCACGAAATTCTCTTCTAGAGTGGAAAGTTCAGTGATATATGCAAGGGGTTACGTTTATCTATTGTGCGTGCGTACGGTACTATAGGAATACATTACTGTCTGGGAAGTCAACCTCCACACCACCAGGTACCAAACTATTTCAGAAGTTTCTGAAAGATTTCTATGCAATGACAGGAAGATCTTTCACTATCAAACGCAGTTCCAAACAACACTAAAATCTAATGAGCCCATGTATGTTTCTCTTCAAAATGTGCGGACGAAGGAAATGTAGTTGCTGCTCCTTTTATTTATTTACTTGTAACTAATACTACATCATTTCCAGCTATAGCATGCGTGAACACAATGCAAACAAACAATAGAGGTGAGCAAGCTTATCTAAAGATTTAGAATGACTTTTTGTAATAAAATGAACAGAAATCATTTAACTAGCCATGTACAGGAGACAATGCATGTACTAAAACAGAGCTGCACAGATTTAAGAGCCTTAAAAGCTCCAGCAAAACACCCTTCTTGTCACTGTTGCCTTTTCTCAAACACTACAGACTGGCCGAGAGCTAGTTTACATACAATACCTCTAATTATCACATTCAAACTGACACTTTTTCAAATACATTGATAACCACAGGTACACATGGCTGAGCTTTCAAAACATCATCTGTTGGACAAAACCCTAATTATACTCTTGGATAGGTCTGATAATAAAAATCAGCATGGCGAACAGCCATTCGGCGCTTCCATGCGCTATGCAAGCTTAATAGCATTATCATATCTTACAGAACACTGTTGTAATTTTCAACACCTGAGAACGAAATTCCATGGGGGTTTAAAAGGACATCCTTGAGCAAAGTTCACTGTAGGATATTGCCCCCAAAGAACCCAATCACAACAATCTATAAACACATGTTCGACAGCCTCTGGCTTTCTGCACAAAATACGGTTCACACCCCATGGCAGAAAGATCCCTCTCTGCCATCCTTGTTTATCCAGGCAGAACCCAAACATGCAATTTAGAAAAGATTTTAGAAAGGCGATATAGTTGCTCAGAGTTGGCCAAGTGCTGGAGTATGCTTCGACGATAGCGTTGTGCTCGATGCCATGTCTCCGCCCTATCCATATGAGGCGATGACGGATGCGTAACGTCTTCAGGGGGCCAAGAAGCGGAAACGAATGTGGATCCAGGCAAAGGTGCGGAAAGAGCTGCTGCGCGCGCTGCCTGGTGTGCCTTTTCGTTTCCAGTGATTCCTTCGTGTGCAGGAATCCATTTGATAATTAAGGTGTAGCCCTCCTCTCTCAGGCGACGGGCTTGTGTTCGAATAGTGTTCACAATGGCATAGTCTGCTCCCCCTGCGCGGCATGCAGTGCACGCTGCTTGTGAATCTGTGTAAACATGGTAGGAGCACGGAGCCCGATCCTGTCTTGCTACTATTCGAGTAATGGCAAGTCGTATGGCAATGAGTTCGAGATTGGTAACAGTGTGTTCCTCGGAAAGCCGTTGAACTACCGAGGTATCTGACACAGAGTCGTGACAAGCTATAGCTGCGCAGTGTTGAAACTGAGCGGCTCCTTCCTGGGCTAGCTTGTGTGACATCTTCCTATGACGTTTGGCGGCAGCTTTGCGCCTTTGAGGATTAGCCGAACTCATATTCTTTGGTAATGGTATACCATCTACTAAGTCAATCAACTCCCATGGTGAGGCGGCGGACGAAAGTGGCTCGAAATTGTCAACGTCGTAGCCTAATGCCTGCAGGATCTGTCGGCCAGCCGCCGTTGTGGAGAGACGGACTCGCTGGGCTTGCGATTGCTGCTCTGCCAGATCCTGAAGGGCATTAATATTGCTGCATGCGTGTAGGTTCACTACTCGGCAGTACTATGGCAGACCAGTAACTAAGCGCATCGCCTTGCGATTGATTCGCTCAAGCTGAAGGCGTTGGGTCGCGTTAAGTCGTGTTAAGTCGCATGTACGGGTATGCGTACAGGATTTTCGATGTTATGAGTGCTAATGCCATCTGACGGAGCCCCACCTCCTTGACTGCCCATCCACGTGCAGAGACGCGGCGCATTAGGTTTTCGTCGAGGGCTCTGCGCCCAAGATATCCTCAAAAGGCTTCATAACGACGTTCTCGCATACCCTAGCAGCGCACAGCTCCGAGTGGTTGTTGGGGTCGACGTCAAAAAGGCGTTTGATTCCGTGCCCCACTCGACCATACTTCGCCGGCTCCAGGAAGTGGGGATAGGCGGCAACCTCTACCGCTTCGTGAAAGCCTTTCTTGCAGAAAGAACCTTTTCAGTAATGGTTGGAGATACTCAGGGTGGTTGGCAACGCAACCAAACAGGTGTCCCCCAAGGCGCTGTCTTATCACCGGCTCTCTTCAATATAGCTATGTCAGGTCTCCCGCCAGTGCTGTCGTTGATACCCGGTCTGAATTTCGCCGTGTATGCGGACGATATAACGCTGTGGACCAATTCAGGGTCCCCTGCAGAGCAAGAACAAGCCCTACAGACAGGCCTCAATGCCGTCCATGAATACATCGAGAAGTGGGGAAATAAAACCTCTCCGGAAAAAACCGAGTACGTGGTTGTCATAAACGGCCCGCGGGTACGAGCCGAGGCAGAACGCGACTTATCTCTCTTCATTTAGGGCACTAGGTTATTTGCCGGAACCCAACAATCCGTATACTAGGCATGCTTATTGACGAGGACGGAGGAGCCAAAAGCTGGCTTCATAACACGATGCTTAGCTGTCATCAGGCTTTACGCCATCTATGTTTATCCAGGCAGAACCCAAACATACAATTTAAAAAGAACATTTTTAGCAGGCTGTAAAGGCATTCGTTTTAATTGTTACGATGCATTATTATTTGATAAACATAAAAGAGCCGCCACACTGATACTATCCTTCGTCTTGCAGCCCACCCCTTCTGTAACAAGCCCCCTCATGTTTGCAGAGCTCAAAAACACACAAAACAATGAAACAAAAATGTTCTCCAAACAGATAAATATCAAAATATTGCTTAATTTTGTTATTGCTAGTAACTATTTGGCTCTAGGGTTCACGATGCATTTATTTAGGTTGTGAATAAAATGATTTCGAATGTTAATTGCAAATCTTGGTGGCAACAGCAAATAGCAATTGCAAATAGCAAATAGCAAGAAAGTAAATATTTGTGTATATGTTGCTTTGAGCTAAGTAAATGTTCTCGTTTAGTCACAAAAATACAGAATACCACTTGAACGAACGTCACTTTGACGAAGTATTCAGTTATACGAACTTTATTAAATCCCCCCACTGAAGCTCTATTGAACACTATGCAAACGCCCTTCATTTTAACAAACTTCAGTTAATGCTCATTTCAGTTCAACGAATATTTTTCGCGGTGCTATCCTGTGTCTTCAACGTCATACTGAGCACTTAAAAAAGCACAGTCCGCACTCTTTGTAGCATATTTTTATGTTAAGAACCACTCTTCATTATCACGTGAAGAAAAGTGGCCGTTATTTAGCTTTAAAGTGAATTGGCTATCTAAGCTAGCTTGTAACCAGATGAATCCATAGCTGTCTTTGCACGCTTAATTAGCTGTACAGTCATAGCCAGTCAAAGCCAGATCTTCAGCCCTACTAGGCCATTTAGCTCCAAGCATTACGAATGCGTGCATTTTGGTTAACCATGATCTGCTTGGAGAAAATGAAAGCCTTTTCTCCTCAGCAGGCCGTTGTGATAGGCAAGATTCTCAGGAGCTTGCACAGTAATTGAGTTCAAAACTACTGTAGTCCTTTCAAAAGTGCTTCAAAAGGTTACGCATTCTTCACTTGCAAATGAGCGCAGTGACAAATAAATGGGCTCAGATAAGATTTGAACAACGTATATTTCTTGAAGCTAATGGAAACAATCTTCCACGCATTTATTTCAGTCCAATGAACTTTCATTTTAAGAAACTTTTTCCTAAGGTCCCTTGAACTTTGTTCAAGTGAAGCTTCACTGTATGTGTACACATGCTGAGTCAGTCTAAATAAACAGTAACTGAATGTCAGCATGATCATGCATATATATGTACAGTGCAGTCAGTTATATTATGAAGCCATCTTTGTCACTGAGCTATTAAAACACAGGTTTACTCAATTTTGCCTGAACTAGAATAGTAGGTACCACTGCAATAAAACAGCTAATTATATCTCCTGTTTTAAAGCTCTGAAGAGGCCATGAAAAATTTTCTTTAGTGCAGACTATGAGCAAGATTCACCAACAGGTCAGTCATGCGCTAAAAACCTAGCAAGAATCATATAACACCGAGCTGGTCTCAAGCTTTGCTTTAATGAAGCCTGTTACACATCCACCCTTTATACTCTCAAAAGAAAACAATAAATGCAACAGAGCATGAACCAGTAAAAATTTTATAAAGCAAACACATGAATGCAAAAAACATCAGCATGTGATACCTACCAATTCAATGTCTCCTTTACAGCAAGGATGCTTTCGGGCAGGGCACCCATGGCTGATAGAATAAACTGCCTCAACAGATTCATGACGCTGTCTGCCTCATATTCAGGCAGCGCTCCCTCGATGGCAGATGAAATCTGCTGCAAAAGCAGTGTGACGATACAACTGCATCAGCTGGACTTCGAGCATTATTGCCAAACGAGTCGTAAACGCAGTAAAAGAAAGACTTCATTAAATCCATGCTTCTCAAAATCCATAACATACTGTTAAGCGGGGATCCAGGCACTGGTAGCGGGCACTGGTAGCGAGCAGGACCGGAGCAGGGGTGGCTTAACTTGCAGTCAGCTAGTCCGCAAAATCACTTTCTCTTCCTCCTTCACGGTGATCTGCCCAATTAATGGGAACCTCTTCTTTACAATCTTGCCCCCGCAGAAAAGAGGAGCCATCCTGGCGACTTAAGGAGACGAAAGGAATGCGGGATCGTAGTAAGGCTTCAAACGGTCGACCTGAACAATCTCACGCCCACGGCGGCGAAGGTCGGTGGATGCGGCGAGCGGTTCAATTAGGTAATTCACTGGAGAAGTCTGTTGGAGCACTAGGTAGGGCCCGTGGTACTTGGAAATAAACTTGCTGCTCAGGCCGGGTGGTGTCGATGGGACACAGAGCCATACGTGAGCACCGAGAGAGAATTGATGCACAGGGTGGCTGCTGTCGCTGTGCGCTTTCTTCTGGGCTTGCTCGTCCGAAGTAAGCGAGCGAGCCAGCTTGCGACATTCTTCAGCGTGCCTGGCAGCTGCTGAAAGTGATGTATACTCTGACATATCAGAACGGTAGGGGAGGATGGTGTCGATTGGAGACGAAGGTTCACGCCCGTACAGCAGAAAAAATGGTGAGAATCCGGTAGTTGCTTGAACGGCGGTGTTATAGGCATAGGTTACAAATGGGAGAATCTTGTCCCAATCGGAGTGGTCGGAGGCGATGTACTTGGACATCATGTCACCTAGTGTGCGATTGAAGCGCTCTGTCAGCCCGTTGGTTTGAGGGTGGTACGCGCTGGATGTCCGGTGGGTGGTTTGGCATTCGCGTAGGAGCGCTTCGGCAACCTCGGATAGGAAAGGTTTGCCTCGATCACTTAGAAGTTCTCGGGGGGAACCGTGCCGCAGAATGAAATGATGAAGAAGAAAGGACGCGATAGTGGGTCCCGTGGCATCCTGAAGTGCTGCTGTCTCCGCATAGCGAGTAAGGTGATCGACGGCCACGATTACCCAACGATTTCCTGCAGGTGTGTACGGTAGAGGTCCATACAAATCGATGCCAACACGATCGAATGGTCGATATGGGCACGGAAGGTGCTGTAGTGGAGCCGGCTGATGGAGAGGAGGCGGCTTGCGACGTTGGCAATCGATGCACGAACGCACATACTTACTGACGAAGGTATACATACCGCGCCAGTAAAAGCGCTGCCGCAACCGTTCATAAGTCTTAAATTCACCCACATGGCCACACTGCGGATCGTTGTGGTGAGATGCGCAGATATCACTTCGAAGGTGGCGAGGTACGACGAGCAGCCACTTACGGCCATCTGGCATATAGTTGCGTCGATAGAGAAGATGGTCACGAAGGGCGAAATGCTACGCTTGACGACGAAGGGCGCGAGGAGCCTGTGAAAGTGACGAGTTCGTAAGAAGATTGATTAGTGATGTAAGCCACGGATCCTTGCGCTGTTCTGATGGCATGTCGTTGATGGACAAAGAAGACAAGGCGGAGCTGGAGGCAGGGGACAACGGAGCGTCAGGCGACACTGGCGAGCGGGATAAAGCGTCTGCGTCGGAGTGCTTACGCCCTGTACGATAGATGACTCGAATATCATACTCTTGTAGTCTAAGCGACCAGCGGGCGAGACGGCCGGTGGGGTCTTTTAGTGAAGACAACCAACATAAAGCGTGGTGGTCCGTAACAACATCAAATGGGCGCCCATACAAGTATGGCCGAAATTTCTGAAGCGCCCAAACAATTGCCAAGCATTCCTTTTCTGTCACCGAGTAGTTGGTCTCGGCCTTGGTCAGCGTTCGACTTGCGTACGCCACAACGTATTCATCAACACCGGGTTTTCGTTGGGCAAGAACAGCGCCGAGGCCGGCGTCGCTGGCATCGGTGTGCACTTCGGTAGGAGCAGCCGGATCGAAATGGCGCAATACGGGGGGTGAGGTAAGTATCTTGAACAGTTTCGTAAAATCAGCATCGCAAGCCGGCGACCAGGCAGAAAAATCTTTGTGAGCGCTGAGAAGTCGCGTCAGAGGGGCAATTATGGTCGCAAAGTTCCGAACGAAACGCCTAAAATAGGAGCATAAGCCTATAGCTGCGTAATTGCTTGATATATGTTGGCTTCGGGAACTCAGCGACAGCTCGAAGTTTAGATGGATCAGGCAGGATGCCATCTTTGGACACTAAATGCCCTAAAATAGTGAGTTGGCGAGCGGCGAAATGGCACTTTTTCAGATTGAGCTGTAGACCGGCGTTGCTCGCTACCTCGGCGGCGCTACCTCGGCGAAGGGGCCGAGGTAGCGGGGCCGGTGGTGTTAGAGCTGGAGTCGGTCATTGAGGTAGGAATTCGGCGGCTGCGGAGCTCCAGAGCGAATAAATGAAGAGAAATCCCGCACCTCCACCAAGTGTTAAGCGGGGATCCAGGCACTGGTAGCGGGCACTGGTAGCGAGCAGGACCGGATCAGGGGTGGCTTAACTTGCAGTCAGCTAGTCCGCAAAATCACTTTCTCTTCCTCCTTCTCGGTGATCTGCCTAATTAATGGGAACCTCTTCTTTACAATACCCTTACTTTCCCTATACTCTTAAAGAAAAGCTGTCTCAGAAATTGAATTCCTAGCAGCTCTAGGTCACATGCCATAAGTTACCAAAAAACTCGATCCTATCATCTGTTTCAATTCTGACTCTTGTCAGCAATGTCAAACATTAATAAAACGAAGAACTTCCACAGTTGAAATTCACTTTTCAAAATATGCTGTTTCTCTGTGAAGCTTAACGGTTCTCAGAAATTAAACAAAACAGAAGACTAAGTTTGAAAGCTCGAATCACAATTCACAGCCGATTGTTAGCTTGACCCACATAACTTGCCACACCTCAGTAAAAAAAAAAAAAAAAAGAACAAAACAAGAACGTTCGGCCTTGGGACTTCAATAAACAATACAAAAATAAACGTTGGGACTTAAATAAACAATACGTACTGACCCACTGAGGATACAAATATAACTATTACTGTGTTGGGGTCTACGAATTGTAATGAATAAAATTATATATCACAATATGTGCTTACTCTAAAAGAAAGCTTGAAAAACAGTGTAATTTTACGCGCAAAAGTAATTGCTTATGGACTATTCCAATCAACCTCGAATTACCGGCTCTAGGTGCAAATAGCTCAGCAAAGAAACGCTATAAATAAAAAAAAATAGATAGCGAGCGATCGCACACATCTGATGGAAGATAAAAATAGCGTCTACATCGCTTTTACGCAGTACAAGGCCTCTCAATATTTGAAGCTGACGTTTATGGCTGCGAGGCCAAGCGGTTGTTTACGTTTGAATAATTGGCAATAACTCCGCAAAAAGACGCCTTAACTATCTGAACTTTGTTGCAAAATGATCGGAAAGAGGCCGCGGACAATCGAGGATCACTTTTTAGAACTTAACTAGGTGATAAAAAGGCTAAACGATGAAAAATCTTCCCCAGGTGGTCGAAATTACTCCGTAGCCCTCCACTACGGCTCCTCTTTCTCTCTTTCCACTTTCATCCCACCTCCCTCCCTTCCCTTACGGCGCGGTTCGGGTGTCCACAGAGCAAGTGTGACAGTTACTGCGCCTTTCCCTTCCTGTGAACCAATTATTATTATGAAAAATCTTCCTAGCGCATTCGTCGTAATGTGTGCACCAAATTAAAAAAATGGATAAACGCGTGTAAGTTAAAAACTGCTCAGTTCAGAAACATAAAATTTTCCGTGAGTATGCGCAAAGGGTTTATAAAAAAGGAATGAAAACGTTTGGCAACTTACATTGAAGAGTTCTGGCAGAAAGAAGTATTTTTTTTTCCATGCTCGACGTCGCCAAACGCCGCCTCCCCGAGAAGTTTTTTTGCAGATCTTCGGTGCACAATCACGTGACACATCAGCGATGGCGATGTGTAACGCATGCCTCTATTTTTGCATATATTCGGAGAGCAGTCACGAGGCACATGGGTGCCGTAGCCAAGCCGTAGTATCGGCGTCCGCTCACACGTGTCTCGTGGAGTTCGCATTTTTTTTTTTAGTCGCGCTGCCGCGCTGCTCAGAGGAAAGGCGGGAAGCGTGGAATGCCGAGCGAGCCCCGGTTCTGTGCGTTCGCAATCTTTTGCTTTCGTTCATTTTCTTCCGGTGGTTTTGTGGGGTGGCTGGTATTCGAGGCGATGCAGAGACTCGGAGTGGCGAGCCCGCTTCTTCACAGCGCGCTGCATGGATCGTGTGTTTGCTCTCCTCATTGTAATGCAAACTTGAGTTCTGACCGTATCACGACCTACTGTATAATGGGCGACCTGCGCATCGCGCCACTCTCTACGGGAGCGCGCGGCCGAAGAAATACCACGTGACCGCTGAGTAGGGACCGAAACAGCCGGTAGATGCCGCCAAAGCTCACCCCCAGAGCAGCGTTTCACGCGCTCCGGCTGTGCCTGCAAGCGAGCGGCGCAGAGTTCCGCGGGAGGATTTGTGGAACCATTATTTCTCGTGAGCGACAGCTGCGGCAAGATAAAGGCGTGGGCCAGTGAAATGAGAGTGGCAATATTGGGAGTAAGAGCCGCGGAAACATCTTCGAAGGAGCCGTCGTCGTCCTTTCGACGGACGCGGTTGCGTTTCTTTAGTTAGTGAGCGTATAGTAGCCCAGTTGGAGCAGACTGACAGTCTCCCTCCCGCGCACGTTCCTTCCTCCGTATTTGATATCTGCGCAGGCAGGCTGTGTCCAGTGCAATTAAATATTTGCCGAATATGCGTGCTCGGCGTTTCCTCCTCCCGTTTCAATGCGCGTAATAAGCTTGTGGACACAAACTGTAGTGAAACGGCGGCGCAACACACAGACAAGAAAGGGACACCACATCCGCACACTACCAACAATTTATTGAACGGAAAAGTGGCATATACGTACAGCTCAAGCATGAGACTCATCGCCTAATAATCGCTGCGAACCTAACACACGGGAAAGCCAGGCGGCAACGTCAGGATACCAAACAAGACATCTTTACCCCAGCAAATAAACTAACAGAAACAGAAAAAAATTTGAAACGGAAGGCAGGCCAACTCTTAGCAAAAGCAGTGTAGACCACTCGTAGCAAAAGTAGAGTAAGACATGAGAAGCAAAGCAGTCCGGACCCTAAAAAACGAAAGAAAAAAAAACGAGAGAGCAATCCTAGCAAAAGCAGAGTAAAAAAGGTGAAGCAAAAGCAGTCAGAAGCCTAAAAAACCCTAAACTGACAACAAAAGACGAACATAGCAAAAGCAAAGTCAAAGAAAACAGGCAAAGTGCAGTCAGAAACCTAAACCACCACCAACAAAAGACGATCCTAGCAAAAGCAGAGTGAAACAAAAAAGAAGCAAAAGCATGCAGACAAAAACTTAAACCAACAACAACGAAATACAAAAAAAGACGATCGATCGTTGCAAGTCAAACAAAAGAAGCAAAAGCTGTCAGAAACCTAAACCAACAAGAACACTCGTAGCTCAAGCAGTCAAACAAATGAAGCAAACCAGTCAGAAAACCTAAAAAAAAAAGTCATAGCAAAAGAAATATAGTAAAAAAGGGAAGCAAAAGCAGTCAGAAACGTAAACACAACAACAAAAACGATCGTAGCAAAACCAGAGTCAAACAAAAGAAGCAAAATCAGTCAAACCTAAACAATAACAACAAAAGACGCTCGTAGCAAAAGGCAGCGTCAAACGAACGAAGAAATCAATTAACAGCACACCTAACCACATAGCGTCACATTATGTACTGTAAGACTTTTAAGCCCTGAATTTTTTAGCGGCCTTCTGTTGCTTGTTTAGGTGTCGTTTGACTCTGCCTTTGCTACGATCTTAATTTTGCTGTTGTTTTAGGTTTGACCGATTTTGCGTCTTTTGTTTGACTTTGCTTTTGCTAAGATCATCTTTTGTTGTTGGTTTAGGTTTCTGACTGCTTTTGCTTCTTTTGTTTGACTCTGCTTTTGCTACGTTCATCTTTTGTTGTTGGTTTAGGTTTTTGTAGGTTTCTGACTGCTTTTGCTTCACCTTTTTTACTGTGCTTTTGCTACAATTGTTTTCTCGGGTTTTTTTTTTTCGTTTTTTAGGGACTGGACTGATTTGTTTCTCATGTCTTGCTCTACTGTTGCTGCGAATTGTCCACACTGCTTTTGCTAAGAGTTTGCCTGCCATCCGTTTCGAACTTTTTTTTTGTTTCCGTTTCTATTAGTTTATCTGCTTGGGTTCTCTGGTATCATGATGTTGCCGCCTGGCTTCTTTGTATTGGTTTCGCAGCGGTTATTTGGCGATAAGTGTCATGCTTGAGCTGCACGTATAGATATGCCACTTTTCCGCTCGCAAAATTGTTGGTCCTCCTGCTTAAAATGCAGGCTACACACTGTGCTCCTGTCGCTTGGAATCCAGGGCTATTTCCCTGACACTGAAAAGCACGTAGTGCCATAACAGAAATGTACTTTCCGGACATCACTGAAGGCAACGGAAACTCTACTTCTACAGCATCAGCTGATGATCGCAACCCTTTCCTTCTAAAATGATCTCGCTATCACAACGGACGCCGTCGCCCGGAATGCTCGAGTAAGGCGATATTATAAGCGTGTTTAAAAGCTGGTGCAGCTTCATAGCTTAAGTGTGGCTTGCCGCGAGATGTTCTTGAGCCACTGATTTCGTACCTCTGTTAGGTCCCTGTCGATGTTCGCCCGCTCGACTTGCAGAGCGGCACGCAACAGTAGACCATAGTGCGTAATGATGCCGCAAACGCGTAGGCATCCGCCGCCACCCACAGACACAGGGCACATCAAAACGGCCTCTGGTTAAGTTATTTAGTACCTACTTAAAATGAACTCGCCGGCACCGAGCTTTGCGGCCGCTCCAGCCCGTATATCGACGGCCCACATGTGTTCAATCTTCGCGCTCCGTAGCCGGTCGACGGGTCTCGTCGGGGGGGTGAGTTACAGCGGCACTCTCGACAGTGACGTTTTAGAGAACTAAAAAAAAACAGCACAAGCAAAAGCAAACCTCCGGCGCTGGGGAGGCGGCGCACGCGCAGGTCGCCCATTATACAGTAGGTCGTGGACCGTATGCTGGGCCACACATATTGAGTACCTGCGCATGAGTTATTTGCACACACGCCCGCTCACACACATGCAGATTTGCAGTGGCAGAAATGATATAGCTCTCAAGACTGATAGCATTATCCATTTATGCTAAATAAACATAAAAACCTGATTGCTGATTTGGTTACTTTTACTCCGAGGCAACTTTGTGAATATTTTGTGAAACTTTGAAGCCATCCTTTTTGCTGTATTGATGACATCACTGCGGTATTACCATGAAATTGCGCTGTTATTCGATAAACACATATCTATTATCCTTTTTTTTTTGCTTTTGATGCTGTTCATCTCTGTAATGCCTGCAAATATGTTTATGCCTGTAATGTGTTCCATGTAAACTAGCTTCCTGTTGAACTGTCACCTGCTGATGTATGCGGGAGTCCTCAGCACTATCAAGCAGTGTGCAACTGCTTTCTCGCTGAGGAGCCCCCCCGTCCTCGAATTTGAAAATAAGATTGACTGAGTGATAATTTGATTGATTGATTGATTGATTGAAGGGCGCGTAAATGTTGACGTAGCAGTCAAATCGTCAGCGCTACCTAGCTGCCGCTCAGGCTAAAGCAGTCCATACCAAACTTTAAAAAATAAACGAAAGAAAGAAAGCGTGCAACCTGCTCTGTGATTTGGCGAGGGCAGCTCTAAGCCGTCACAGGTTTGATACCATGCTGTCTGGCAAGCCTGCTCACTTCTCCTTTCACACCTTCTGCACTTCAAGGGGGGGGGGGGGGAATGCGTGCGTGCTGCTGTGTGCTTTGCTCGCAGGATGGCTAGACGCTCCACCTCCTCCAGCTCGAAGGCGCGCTCCGATGGTCAATAGATAGATGGATTTATTGAAAGGAAAAGGCAAGGAGGTTGGCCCGAATAAATCAAATCTGGCCTGCTACTCTGCACTGGGGAAGGGGAAGGAGAGAAGAAAGAAGGTCATTATGGGTGACGATGTGGGAGAAGGCATATGAAATATATATACAGACACAGCAGCTTGCTTAACAAGCGCGAATCAAGTCCGCTGGCGCTCAAACAACGGCAAAGAGCACGCACTGCCTGGACGCCCTTCCCCTTGTCCTGCCAAGCGCCCAGCAGCAGTTCCTCCGACAGAGCCTCTTGTCCAAACGCTTCAAGGAAGCAGCTAGCACATTTCTTTCGTTCGCATACTCTGGGCACACCAATAATACATGGTCCACAGTCTCAGGGATGCCACAAGTTGAGCATTCCGGTGAGTCCATCTGTCCAGTTAAATGTAAGTACTTGCGCGTTAAAGCCACGTTTAGACGAAGTCTATGTATCAAGCATGCCTGATGACGCGGAATATCACGCGGAACATTAAATTTAAATTTTCGATCGAGCCTTCTTAGACGGATGTGTCGGGTGTCTGGTTGAGCCCAGTAAGCTGCTGTAGCAATATTCATACAACTCTTTAGAAGACACGTCGCATCCGCTCTTGAAAAAGGCACAGCTGTTTGGAAGCCATTGATGAGTGCGCTTTTCGCTTCAACATCGGCCTGCTCATTCCCATGGAGGCCGCAGTGAGCGGGGATCCATTGAAACATTATCATGTGACCTTGCAGCTGGGCAGATGCGATGAGCTCCATAATGTTTCGTGCCAGGGACTGATAGGCAGTGTGGCGTAAGAACGTTTTCAAAATTTGTAATGCAGTCTTGTAATAATGACATCTTAAGTTCGCACGCCTGTTCTAATCTGATATCACTACCAACCAGGGTCACAGCAGATACTGCCACGTGTCTTGACGTATGCATCACGAACTTGAATGAAACGAATGTTATCGCTGGCGTTCTGACCTATGACATCAGTGATCATTTACCGATCTTTTGCTTGGGTTTTCCTTTTGACAAGAAAAGTGCCTCTCCTCCATAAAAAGTTTTGTACCGAGCAATAACTGACGAAGCCTCGATGCGGTTTCACAACATGATCGAACAAGAGAACTGGGATGATGTGTTTAAGCAACATAGCGCCACACTGGCGTACCAGGTGTTTTTGAATATATTTAAGCGTTGCTACGATATGGCCTTTCCTATAAAAAAAAGTGGTAAGAAACACAAATGGATCAGGAAACCATGGGTTACTAGTGAGCTGTATACCAGAATAAAAGGAAAAAACCGGAAATTTCAAGAGTTTATTAAAACTCGAGACCCATGTTTACTGGCCGAATTCAAACAATTAAGAAACAAACTGAACTCAGATCTCAAGAGCGCAAAGCCTAGTTATTCCAAAGATAAATTCCAGGACGTTCAAAATGACAGCAGAAAGACATGGGACATGCTGAATAACATATTAGGGAGAGGCCAAGCCGGATGCAGACCGAAGGAAATCCGCATTGACAATGTGGTGCTAAATGACAACGACCTAGCAGACGAAATGAATAGGCACTTTGTGAAAACAGGTATATACTCAGGCCTATATGACAGTGCAGATGACTGCATACGTGTAAACAGTGTGCTAGGCTCCATTATGCTCACTCCTACATCACCTGATGAAATTGAAAAAAATAATGGGAAATCTAAAAAATCGTGTCGCCTGCGGTGATGACGGGTTAAAGGCATTGCCTATTAAGCATGTGTCGTTCTTAATAAGTCCTATATTATCGCACATAATAAACCATATGCTTTTTAGTGGAGATTTCCCCGACGATTTGAAAATTGCAAAAGTTACACCTATCTATAAAGGCGGTAGTGAGACTAACTTAAGTAACTATAGGCCAATTTCGGTTCTAACTGTTTTTTCGAAGGTATTTGAAAACGTCATCAACATCAGGCTAAGCGATTTTTTTAAGAAACACCGAGTAATAACAGAATCTCAGTATGGTTTTCAAGCGAACAAATCAGCAGAGCAAGCACTTATTGTCATCAAGGATAAGATAATTGAAAATATAGAAAAAAAATGCTTACTCTTGGCTTATTTCTAGATTTGAGCAAAGCCTTCGACACTGTTCAACATGATATTTTGCTAAGAAAGCTGGAAAATATGGCATCAGAGGAGTGGCGCTAAAACTGATTCGTAGTTATTTGGAGAAACGATATCAATATGTGTGTATCAATAATTGCTCCTCAAGCAAACTAGAAGTGCAACATGGCGTTCCACAGGGCTCCATTTTGGGACCCCTGCTTTTTCTTGTTTATATAAATGACATTACCGCAATAACTGGATCCCCACAAATAGTAATGTATGCAGACGATACTAATGTTTTTTTCACCGGAGAAAATGCGCAGGAGATACAGAACTCTGCAAACGATTACTTAATAGAGTTATCTAAATGGCTTCAAAAAAACCGCTTGAGTCTAAATATAAATAAAACGAAGTACATAATATTTAGACCAATAAATAAACAAGGCTGCAACTCGGTGAGCATTAGGTTTGAAAGACGCTTGTTGGAACAAGTTACAGAACAAACGTTTCTTGGTGTTTGGTTCAGCCACGACCTCTCATGGAATACCCATGTTAGTAAACTTAAATCAACCTTGTCTCGTACCATTGGGTGTATTTATAAAGTTCGACATTTGATACCCAGACGCCTAAAACAAGCACTGTACTATTCTCTAGTTTACTCCAAAATAAGCTATGTGTTTTGGTTTGGGGAACGACAACAAGCTCTAAGTACAATAAACTTAATGTATTACAAAAACAAATATTACGTATATTGGAAGATTACGCAGGTAATAAACAGTCTTTGAGAACACAACCATTGTTTGTCAAATATAATATGTTGAAGGCTGACCAGGTGTACTTCTTCAAGCTATTGCAATGGATCCATAAACACAAGCTACATATTTCCCCAGCACATACTTCAAGCTCACACAACATTCAGAACCCAAAACGAAAAATGCCGCAAGTTAGAACCAATTACGGAAGGCAAGCACTGGATTTTCAAATAACTAATGCATTGAACAGCAACGATATGCAAGTAAACTTTAATATGGGTCTCAAAAGTTTTAAAAAGTACTGCAGGAGTTTTCTTGTGAACAGTAATATTCAGTTCTCATTGGCGTAAATTATTGCAAAATGTGTTCATGCGTTCTATGATCTCTCGCCATGTCCTTGTCATTTCTTACAATTGTAGTGTACTTCTGTGAAACTGTACTGTAGCGTATTGGTTACACGATGCATGTCATGGTTATGTGTGATGGTTTGCTGATTGCTGATTGGAAACCGGTTTGTTGTCCAATGGCCTATTGTTACAGACATCATGTTCACGATACATCATTAAATTATTGTTATTTTGTACTCATCGTTGTTTTGCAGATCAAAGTGTTTGTGACTGCATGTCAATCTCGCAGTGACGAGTCCCGTTTAGTACCCACATAGACTGCTTGACCGAACTTTGTTTTACTATTTTTGTTTGTGTACATTGTGTAAGGGGGTCGAGGCCCTTGTCAGGTGCGTTGTCGCCTTCAGCCTCGGCCCCCTCTTAGACTGTGTCTAAGGAATCAATAAAGAAAGAAAGAAAGAAAGAAAAAAAGAAAGAAAGAAAGAAAGAAAGAAAGAAAGAAAGAAAGAAAGAAAGAAAGAACGAAAGAAAGAAAGAAAGAAAGAAAGAAAGAAAGAAAGAAAGAAAGAAAGAGTCCGTGAATATACACCATTTTTGAGGTGGTTCCCCACATATATAGCGAATAGATTCCCGAATGGCTACAAGTTCGGCAGCGGTTGATGTAGAGGTATGTCCCAAAAGGAAATGCAGAGTCGTTTTCTGAGCTGGTATGACCACAGCTGCAGCGGATGCCTGTGCTGACACAGATCCATCGGTGTATACGTGAATATTGTTACGGAGCACAGTATATCGAGACGACGACGACGTGCTGATGTGAAGTAGTGAAGAAGACGACGCTCAAGCCTAGCTAACTTCGTTCTGTGGTGTGCGGTGTGTGCTGTGCGTCTAAGAGTGAACTAGCGTTTACCACTGTGTTCTTTTCTTAATATTTGGTGCAGGATTGCTGGAAGTACGTAAGTCGCCAAACCTGGATCTCCGTAGTGGCCGCCAGATTGGTACAATCACTATGCAATCCGACGCGACACATTCTTCAGCGGCACCATCAGCTCCCACCGTCGTCATGACGCAGCCTCGCGATCCAGGCACCTTTTGCGGCACCGACCACATCGACGTAGAAGACTGGCTCGCCATGTACGAGCGGGTCGGCAAGCACAACCGTTGGGACGCGACCCTCATGCTCGCCAACGTAATCTTATATCTGGCAGGTACGGCGCGCGTCTGGTTCGAGACGCATGAAGACGATATCACATCGTGGGAGATGTGCAAGGAGAAGCTTCGAGACCTATTTGGCAAGCCGATCGGACGCAAGCTTGGCGCACAAAAAGACCTCGCATCCCGTGCCCAGTCGTCGACGGAATCGTACTTGTCTTATATCCAAGACATTCTGGCACTATGCCGAAAGGTGGACAGCGCCATGTTCGAAATAGACAAGGTGGGCCACATATTAAAGGGAATTGCAGACGATGTTTTAATCTGCTGCTTTGCAAAGATTGTCCGACGGTCGAATCAGTTATCCAAGTTTGCCGCCAGTTTGAACAAGCAAAACACCGCCGTATTACTCACCGCTTCGAACGCTTGCCAAGCACAGCTGCTACGTCCTCGTGCGAAGATAGTCTAACCTTACAGCAGCCATCTCATCCCTCCAACTTGACCAGGATTGTTCGTCGAGAGATAGAGGCTATGACACCCGTTGCATTCGCTCCTCAACCAGCGGATGCTACTATAGCCTTAATTCAATCTGTTGTTCGCCAAGAGTTCGCAAATGTGGGCCTCAACGCGAACGTGGGTATTCAACTCCGGCCAACCTTCCGCACAGCCCTCGCTCCAACCTAATGTTCCTGTTGTAGCTGCTGCGGCTCCTACCACTCCCTTTCAGACGCGGTACCGCTACCGCTACCGCAACCCGGACGAATGGCGAACCTCGGATGACCGACCAATCTGCTTCACCTGCTCACGTGTCGGCCACATTTCCCGCCATTGCCGCAGCCGTTGAGTTCCGCCACCTCGACCTCGCTACTAGTCTGATCGCAGCGCCGAATATGTTACACACCCAACCTATGTCCGTGATACGCGCACTCGTGACTTTAACCAGCCCCGCGCATGCCCAGCCGTTCACCGTCTCCTCAGACCCGGAGGTCCCGCTCGCCCAATTCTCCTCGTTCCACATCTCCCCAATTCTCCGGCTCTAATCCGGAAAACTAACCAATGCAGCTCCCGGAGGTGACGCTGCATTGACGACCCGGCCCGAAAATCCTCTGCTGACTCTCGCTCATCGCCGCAACCTTCTAGACATCTATGTGGATGGTGCCCCTGTTACTGCCCTCATTGACACTGGTGCCCAAATTTCAGTCCTCAGCTCATCTTTTCGCCGCCGTCTCAAAAAGGTTGTCACACCCACCGCTTCATCCGCCGTTCGTGTTGCCGATGGAAGCGTCGCTGCCGTCGTGGGACTGTGCACTGCGCGCGTGAGTATTTCCGGTCGCACCACCCCCGTCCTCTTCACTGTTGTCGACCGCTGCCCTCACGACGTGATCCTCGGCATCGACTTTTTAACGGCCCATTCTGCCCTGATCGATTGTTCAACTGGTCTTCTTCGCTTAGACCTGCCCTACTGCTCCGAAAACACCGATGTCAAGCCCCGCCTCCGATCCGCCGAATTTGTTCGCCTACCACCCGAAGCTGCTATTTATGTCCCGCTGGCCCCGATCCCCGCAGTTCCTGACGGCACATACGTCACTTGCCCAATTACCGATGTTGTTCTCCGTCACAACGTCATACTTCCCCATACCGTCGTGACTGTCACTGCTAATCGCACCTCTCTTCCCGTACTGAACTTCAGCCGTTCGAATCAAGTTTTACCCCATGGTATCGCACTCGCTGATCTGTTTCCTTTGGCGGACTGCGAAGTTGCGGCTCTAACCCCTCAGTATATGTCGGAGCAGCATATATCGCCTTCTTCTCATTCGAACCTCTTTTCAGGCATGATAGCCGCGAATCTGCCAAATGACCAAGCCAAAGCTCTCTCCGACCTTTTGCTGTCGTACAGCAATATATTTGATTTCGGTGACCGACCATTGGGCCAAACATCCGCTGTGACCCATCGAATCAATACGGGTGACGCCAACCCCATCCACAGACGGCCTTATCGTGTTTCCCTTACCGAGCGGCATGTTATACAGAAAGAAGTGGAGAAGATGCTGGCGCAATATATTATTGCGCCTTCCTGCAGTCCCTGGGCGTCTCCTGTCGTATTGGTCAAAAAGAAAGACCAAAGTTGGAGATTTTGTGTCGACTATCGCCACCTTAATCAAATAACAAAGAAGGATGTTTACCCTCTTCCGCGAATTGAGGACGCGCTTGACTGCTTGCATGGTGCCAGCTATTTTTCTTCTATCGACATGCGTTCAGGCTACTGGCAAAGTGCTGTCGACGAACGGGATCGCGAGAAAACCGCATTTGTCACCCCCGACGGACTCTATCAATTCAAGGTGATGCCATTTGGACTCTGTAACGCTCCTGCGACATTCGAGCGCATGATGGACCCACTCCTCCGTGGCTTTAAATGGACATGTTTATGCTACCTGGATGACGTCGTCGTTTTCTCTTCCACGTTCGCAACCCACCTTGATCGCCTTTCTACGGTCCTGGACGTTTTCCGCCGCGCCGGTCTTCAATTGAACGCCAAAAAATGCAGCTTCGGCCCGCGCCAAATCAACGTCTTGGGTCATTTGGTGGACGCAAATGGTGTGCAGCCCGACCCTGACAAAGTTCGAGCCGTGCGCGACTTCCCTACCCCACGTAGCTCAAGTGACGTGCGAAGCTTCCTTGGCCTTTGTTCTTACTTCCGCCGCTTCATTCGGAACTTCGCAGACATCGCTCGCCCACTTACGTCTCTTCTGCAAAAAAACGTACCTTTCACATGGGGTTCTGACCAAGCCTATGCCTTCACGACACTTATTTCCGCCCTCACCACCCCACCTGTTCTGGCGCACTTCGATCCTTCTGCGCCTACCGAACTGCGCACCGACGCTAGCGGACATGGTATTGGTGCTATCCTTGCCCAGTCCCAGCATGGTTCCTCCCGCGTCATTGCTTATGCTAGCCGCCTGCTTTCGTCCTCTGCGCGCAATTATTCAATCACAGAGCGGGAGTGCATTGCACTTGTTTGGGCGCTGACCAAATTCCGCCCTTATTTGTTTGGGCGGTCCTTCTGTGTAGTGACTGAACATCATGCTTTGTGTTGGCTGTCCTCACTTAAGGACCCCACTGGCCGCTTAGGTCGCTGGGCCTTACGAATACAAGAGTATGAATTTACTGTGGTGTACAAGTCCGGCCACTTACACCAAGACGCTGACTGCTTGTTCGCCATCCCGTAGATCCTCCCGATTTGTCCGACCATACTGCTGACGACTATGTTTTGTCCATCTCGGACTTTACCAATATCGGCTCCGAACAGCGTCGTGATCCTGCCCTGCAACCAATTATTGACCTGCTGCGCAACATCCCCGATTCTTCCGCCAGCATGTTTGTACTCCATAACGAGATATTATACAGACACAATATGCGTCCAGATGGCGCGGACCTTTTACTGGTCGTTCCGGCTCATCTGCGCTCTAGTGTCCTCGCCCAACTTCACGACGTTCCTACAGCAGGACACTTGGGAGTCACACGCACTTATGACAGTGTGCGACGCAGATTTTTCTGGCCTGGTCTCTACCGTTCTGTCCGTCGCTACGTCGCCGCTTGTGAGCTGTGTCAGCGCCGTAAGATACCC